>WSTH01000597.1:0-21214 GCA_019616345.1 Ceratobasidium sp. 395
TCAAACGACAGCACAGGCACTAGCCATGCTGGATGACGATGAAATCCCAGCTCAGATTAGTAGGTGAGAGCCGGTTTAGCGCTCTCGCGTTTGCTGTGCTCATTCTTCCATAGCCTAGCATAATCCGTCTTGAAGCTTGGTGGTAAGGACGTGCGGGTCCGTTGAAAGCTTTTCTGTACTAGGTGCCTCGTGATTGAACAAATGAACGGTTTGAGATATAGTTGTGCATATCCTGTTTAGACTTGTTTTGCAAATCTCCTCCGATAGCCACAACTAGCCACAGGGTTGGTTTCCGCGTCTGGCCTCGATGTCGACCTTTGCCAACAAACCGCTTTCAACAAGTATTCAAAACGCTTAGCTTGCACTGTGCCCCCACCCCTTCCGGACATTCCGGGGTTTGGGAACCTGGACTGAGTCTCAAGAGTTCCGGAAACCGACCTCCGGAACACCCGAGGGCCCGGAACGCCGCAGATCTCGTAGGACCAAACTCCGGTTTTTCCAAGGGTTCTAATTATATACTTTCTGGTTGTTCCGGATCCCGGAACGGTATTTTCAGACTCGTTTTGAATGTTCCAGAGAAAATATGATAGTTTTTTTAATATACATAAGAACTTTTCGAAGAACAATTCGAGAAATACAGTGATTGGACAGACGAAAGTTTTGAAAGTGAATACAGGTAACTTACTCACCATCTTTGGTCCTCTCCACTTTACCAGCAGCCCGCTTTCTTTTGTTGCTGTACCAGTTTGGAGTTAGTTTTTTGGGCAAAGACCAATAGCGAAGGGCTATGCGAACCTGGGATGGTGACAGCCGAAGCGCACGATGATTGCCACCGCGCCATGCCTGCTGGGTCCCCGCCTGCAAAACATATGCTCAACTTGCAGGTGTACAATCTGATGTTCGGGCCTGGGCGAGCGCATAGGCGACAAATGGGCCGAGTTTGAGTTTGTTGATGGATAGTTCACCGCCCGTCTCGCGGCTAGGGTCAGCATTGTCGTGCGGTGCGCATTACGGATCATGGGAGGACAAGGGAGACGAAGGGCGTGGGTTAGCAAAAGGTCTATAATACTAGAGTCCTGGAGCGAAGCCGCATGTTGTAGTTATTGCATCGCCTGAGTCCTAATCGTTATGCGCAGGGTTCAACCTGGATGCTCACCGTGACGTGCACAAACAACTCACAACGTAATCTTGACTGTCTAAGCCAGCCTTGCACTTGATCATGGTTTTAGTACGAAGTTCTTTAGACGGAATGCTGAACGGGGGATTTACCTTGAAGCGGAGGCGCGAATGAAAGTAAGGTCGTTCGCGCTCTTTGTTGCGACGGGTGAGGGGTGCGCGACAAGCTGAAGACCAGGTATGTAGAGGAGAGGAGCGGCGAACGGCTGGGACAGGGCAAGGAGGCAACTGGCCAATTTTAGCTGTTAGCAACCGAATATGCTCCTTGGTAGAGCTTCCTGATAAACATATGCGGAGGAACTTGCCTTTATGCATGGGGAGGATAAAACCATAGAGCATGCGTCCCTCCACACTTCCAGATCCTGAGCTTCGGGGCGACGGTTTGCGGCCTTGACTAAGTGAGTTGTTTAGCGAGTAGAGCAGCGAAAGAAAATAACCAAAAAATACCTGGCGATACAGATCAAGCTTTTAAGCAATGAACATCAGAACGTATAAGCGATCAGCCTCTACGAATAGACTCACTGACCTGCCAGAGGAGGCTGTTGACCACTTTTCTGTATCGTGCAGAACACGTCAAATTGGGCCGAGATTTCTGCCTTCGCTGCGAACGTAGCAATCTTTGAGCAAGATCAATTATTGGTATTTAATTCGTTTCGTTTCACGCGGCAAATCGAGATTGATGGATCTACGGACACGTGATGTGGGAGATCTCGAGACGCGAGGAGGGCAGATTTCATTGCGAAAAGTTATCAAACGCATTAGAACAGTAGCATCAGCTCACAGAGTTTTTATTAAGATTGTTTTAATATCGCATGATCTCTGGTGGCGGGAGGGTGTGGTGGTCGGGAGTAAGTCTGGAGGACAAGGCCACCGGATGAATTGCAAATTCCACGGTCACGTGGGCGCCTGGGTACGAGATCTCGCCAAGTCAACTCGCGTCAATCGGGTCATTCACTTTGTAATGCTCTGGATGATCATAAGGCATACTTGAATTACTCAGGATGGAGCTAGGGTCGATTGTCTAGGCTCTATGTCTTCGAGATTTCGGGACTTTCCGCCACCAATAACACCATCGACATGAAAATTAACAAGACTCAAGACTTGGGCAAGGCTAATCTTAACTTGAGTTATACCTAAACAAAAATAAAGCTACGGGCCAAGACTCTTTGCACGCTAAAAGCTATCTCATTAAAGCTAGAAGGATATTGGATGAGAAAACAAGTTAGGCTAGACATCAACTTTTGAGGTGTGTGCCGTGAAGTTTACTTACAGTAATGGCTCATTCTATGCTCGAAATGTTTAGGCAGACGTCAGTGCTGTAGGGTAACTGGAGACCGGAAACCACGATCTCTGTGATTAGTTGTTTGGCAAATGTCCAGGCGCGTCCGCTGGCACCCAATGACCTTTCTCGTACACTAGGTGTGCCGTCTCTCTGACTGTATTCAATTCTTTTCTATCCGCTCTCGACCTAGCATCCTCTCCACACCTCGCTCTTGATGAACGCGACGCGTCTTTTGTTCGTGTAGGTTCAAGCTCCTTTAATGTTTGTGACTTATGCTAATTATTCTCAACAGTACGTGTTACTCGTAGACTTAGATGCTGATTTTCCTGAGCTGCCCGAACGATTGGCGCCTCGGACGCAATACGGTCGACTTGCACACGTCTTTGCACTTCAGATCCCCCCTCGCACCAAGAGGGTTAATCGCTCCAGGAAAGAGCGGGCCCTGCTCCTTGTCTTGATCCATGAGGCGACCTTTCGCGTCAATGATACTGAAGAGTACGGGGTGATCTGGCATAAGGAGAAAGTTAGGGATAGGGGAAGTAGTCGATGTGTCGACCGTACAGTGCGCTGTAGGGCAAATTTCAGATGGAAAACGCTGCTGGACTGTCGACCAAAGTCTAAACAAATCCGTTTACCTACCCGGAGTTCAGGCAATGTGTATATGGCGCGTCCCGCTTTAGTTTCAGCCTTTGTGACTGGTTGTTAACTACCACGTACTATAGTTACTTTACTTGCAGAATCTATTTACTTGAGCTCTACTCTAGTTGTAACTAACTTTAGCAAATCGGTCAACCCTAGGAAGTTCCGGAAGTGGCGACACCTACGGAACTTTCAACAACCCTCCGGAAATTTCAGTCACCTCCGGAACATATCTGAAAATTCCGTACCCCTCCGGAAAATCCATCCACGTTCCGTACCTAGAACCTGATCCTGGATACGGAATACCCAGCTACCTGAACTCTCTACCGGAACTTTTGAGGGTTTCGGGAGCACAGTGTTGGGACTACTGATATCCGTTTATATTTCTTGGAGCACGGGAGAGCACCAGCCGGACACCTAACAACTCTGGACGACGAATATTAAGGCGGGAGTAAATTTTCATGACCGGTCTTTAATTTTTTGTATTCTTCATCTTCCACTTATGCGTCGAGAACTACCTCTCTTCAACGGTGCGCTACAGGGTGAGAATCTTGTTGGCGTTTGCTTTGTTATGACTTCAATTTGAGCTCGGTTGGTTGCGGTAATAGTTCAGACCCGCCAGCATTTTCGTAGGCAACAAAATGGCTTTCCTAAAGTGATTGATGTGCCTGATGAGACAACCAAGGAGTACTTTTATGGTATAAAATTAATAATTTAACTCTGAGGGGCCATTACGCTTGATACTGGATTATAAGTAGAACTACGCTATCTCTAAAAACTTTCGAAACCTACTAGTATAATGCTGGGTAAGGACAATATGCGGGTTTAGGCTATTGCCACTCAGCCACTGAGTATCTTGGGCTAGTCGAACTTTAAGTAGGCACGCATATATTGAGCTTCAAATATCATTAAGACTCAGAATCAAGCATATTGCTTCTACTTCACGCACGTTAATACTACCATATGGATCCGAGCCCATAAAGCGACCTTTATAAGATTGGCCTCAGAGTTATGAGAACGTCAAAATTACCCGCCCCGGACCCCATTCCAGCGCCAACGAAAGAGACCAGTAAAATATATACGTATTGACCTACGAGAATTGGTTGACAGGGGGAAAAGCTCAGCGGTCTCAGCATACAACGTGAGTTTTTTTGATGTTTCATCGCTATACAAGACCTCGACAACTTACTTCGGCAATGGATTATCAGCTTCAAAAAGAAAGGTTTAGGTTGCGGGGATTCAGTTTTATTTACATTAATTTTGTGGCGGAAGAGTTTGGAGATGACCCATCATTTGGCGGGATACTAAGTCGTAGTAATCAAATCCCCAGATGCAAATAGGGCACCCATCTCGAGTATTCTTTATCTCCAACCTTATCCCGTAAGAATCCTACAGCATCGTGCAGCGCCCTCGCGGTCTTGTGTGTACCCGGTACTCCATCCTTCAAAAGATACCCATAGACCTTCTCAGCGATCAACGGCGCGTCATCATCGTGTATCGACCACATCGTCGCAATAACCGTATGGTACCCGGCCACAATCATTCCCGCCGCCAGATGTACCGCCTCTTCAGGCAACTTCTCGTCACCGGTCGCCGTTTGACAAGCCGAAAGGAACGCTAGACCTGCACCACTCATCGACTTGTGAGCAATTGTCGCCAACTCGAGTGTGCCCCCGTGTACGTGAAACGCGCTTTTGGTCGGATCGGTGTTGTTCTGCGAGCCATGGCAAGCCATATGGACCCAGTCGTGTACCCCCATCTCGGCTAAGATCGCTTCCGGCGTTGCATCGTTCTCATCGAGTTGCGTATAGCGCAGGCTACCTACTTGTTCGCTAATCGCCTTCAGCTCTTTGATCGTACCAGGAAGAGGCGCACATCCCGCTGTGTTGGCCTGACCAATTGCCAAGATGCCGCGGAACTCGGTTGGTGCCTGATGTGGCACAAGCATCGCACTAAGTGTCGGGGTGTACGAGGAAACGACGTAGTCAAAAATCCTGGCGGGTGATTCATCGTAGTGGCCAGCGGCGTGAATGGGAAGAAAGGCCAGTGGGCCGGTCGCACACCAGGTGATACGAGGTAGCTGGTCGGTAGGCTCTCCTGACTATAGGGCGTTGAATGAGATGATAGTTGATTATTTGAGGCGCATATACGTACCAAGTATCCGAGGTGATCGAGCACCGGACTTCCCACACTGTCCCATAGCGTGGCCAAAACGCTCTCGAACTTGTCTTCGTTATCGACCTCGTCGAATATAGGTCTTCTAAGCCCTCGACTTCGCACATGGGCGTGTTGTAACGAGCCCAAGAGCTCACTATTCAACTGAGCCGCGGTTTCGTAAGATAGGCCCGGTAGGGGGACATGGGCCGCAGACGTGGTGTTTTCCGGTATAATCAGAGCGTCGCAGCGCTCGCGATAGATACTGAGGACGACAACAGTACTAGACTCCGCGGCTCGAGTGATTTCAGAGAACGGTTTGGGCCGCAGAAGGCCGGACAAGCCCGGCAAACGGCGTGCTTTGTCCAACAATTCACCCCACTGCTCGGAAAGACGACGATGTTCCTGCGCTGCCTTCTCTACGGACTTTGCGCTAGCAGATAACATGGTGTGATCGGCGGCCTCGGATGAGCCTGGCTGGTCGAGCCGACCCGCAACTTCCTTGAGCTCCCGAGCAAGCTCTGGATCTATGGCGGCTACTTCGTCGAGAGGAGTCCGGATTTGAAGCATTTGGTTCCAGACAATCGAACGACCCTGTTCAAGCCACTCGAGCGCTAGCATATACTCCTGAGCCTCGATCGCAACTGCAGCCGCCTCCATGGCTATCCTGCCAAAATTGTCCGATTTGAGGTCTTCGTATCGACGCCCAACTGCTGATCCAATCCAGAGGACTTGATGTGCAAGTCTCATGGTCTGGCCAAAGGCTTTCAGCGAAAGCGCGGTGTTTTTCTGGGCTTTAGCTAGTCCGGCCCAAGCCAATGAGGCGCCAAACTTGGGCCTGGGCAGTCCAATCGTAGATTCTGCCGCTTGCTGGAAGTACTCCAGTGCTTTATCAACATCTTCTTGTTTGTCGAACGCGAGATATCGGGACAAGTGGGCGTCGCCAAGATCATTGACAACCTGTATGTTGAAACCATGTCCCTCCGGCGTGCAGACACCGGCTGAACTCATATAATCTATGGCCTGATCACTGTCGGAGATCGTGCCCGATTGACTCTCAAAGCGTAGTTGAAATGCGCGACCAAGAGCATGATACCTGAAAGGAAATGAAGCATGCCCCATCCGAGTAAGATCCACGGCCTCATAGAGATACTCAATCGCTTTGTTAATATCCAAGGATTGTTCTGATCTCTTGTATCGACTCTTGTATGCAGCACCGAGCGCGGTAAGACACATTGGCCTGTCGGCATGTTCCGGGCCAGTAAGACGCACGGCTTGGTCGAAATAGTCCATCGCTTTGTCGCTGTCCGGAATTGCACCTAAAACCGAGAAACGAAGTTCATACAAAGCACCTAGGTTATGAAGTAACGACGGTCTGTTTGGATGATTTTCTGGGGAAAGGGAAATCGCCTGCATCTGACGCTCGATTGCGTTATCGAGGTCTTCTTGCTCCCCAAGATGTCGGAACCGCTGATAGTAGGAGGTAGCAAGGTTGTTGAGTTGGTCAGGCTTGGACGGATCTGTCTCTAGTGCCAACGCAACAGCCTCGTTTCCGTAGTTGATGGCGCTGTCGATATCTTCGAGCACGGCTAAGGCCACAAAACGACTGTTGTATGACGCGCCCAAGTTGTTGAGAAGGCTCGGCCTGGCCGTGTGTCCCTCCGGAGTAAGCGAGATGGCCAATTTATGGCGTTCGATTGCCTTGTCAAGGTCTTCGAGGTTTCCCTTGTAGCTGAAACGGCGATAGTATGAGGTACCTAGGTGATCGAGCCGAGCCGGCTCGTCCGTATGCCCACGGGAAGTCAAATCTACGGCCTGAGTCTGGCATTCGATCGCCCGGTTAATATCATCAAGTGTACCCCCGTGCTCGAATCGCCTGTTCAAAACTAGGCCCAAAGCATCGAGCCAAGTAGCTAATTCCGCGTGCCCGTCGAGCGCAAGAGCCACGACCTCGTTTAGATGATCAATTGCTTTATCGAGATCGGGAGCTTCGCGTAAGCGATCAAATCGATCCATGTAGAGGATTCCAAGATTCGCAAGCCAAATGGGACGGTACGCATCCGCGCGTTCGTCAGAGGTGAGGGATACAGCGCGGTCCGTATATTCCATTGCTTTGTTGAGATCTGCGATGTCGTCTAAACACTTGAATTGAGTTCTGTATGAAGCACCGAGACTGTTCAGTAGCCTTGGCTTCTCTGGGTGTCCTTCGGGAGTGAGGGCGATAGCTTGGTTGTCACATTCAATAGCTCGTTCTAGGTCCGAAAAATCGCCCAAGTGCCCGTAGCGGCTGTGGTAAGAGACACCTAGATTGCTCAACGCTACGGCTTTTTCCGGGCCGCTGCCGGGAGTAAGTTCGACAGCTTGACTCTCGTGATGGATGGCCAACTGAAGGTCATCGATTTGGCCGGAAGATCTAAACCGCCTTTGGTAAGCAATACCGAGATTTGTATGGCACCCGGCACTGCCTGGATTCCCGTCCGAGTATAATGAGAGAGCATGATTTAAAGTCTCGATTGCTTTTTGGTTATCGGAGGGTTCGCCCAACCAGCGAAACCGGCTACTGTACGCTGCTCCGAGATTGTTCAATATGGACGGAAGCTCCGGATAATCTGAAGGCGCGAGGTTTACAGCCTGCTTCAATCGATCGAGCGCCTTTTGAATATCTTCAAGAGAGTGTTGATATCGGAATCGAGATTGATACGCGGCAGCAAGATTGGCCAACTTGGCCACTATTCGTGGGTCTGAGCTTGGCGTAAGAGAGACAGCTTGCTCATGCTTGCTGATGGCATTGTCGACATCCGCAGGTTGACCAAGACGTGCGTGACGAGCCCTATATGCCATGCCTAGGAACTCGAGCCTATCTGATATATCTTCATGTCCGTCAGGGAGGAGCGAAAGCGCTTGGATATAATAATCAATAGATTTGTCGATGTCAGATATGGAGCCTGAATGTTCGAATCGGGTATAATAGGCAGCTCCTAGGCGACTCAATGTCCTGGACTCCAACCCTGAGTCCGTTGATAGTGAGGATGCGGCACGAACAAAGACTTCAATAGCTCGGTCAACGTCCGCAAGATCTCCAACGCGCTTAAACCGGCTTAGATATGAGATACCCTGGTTACAGAGTAGCTTAGGGCATCCATTTTGATTGGTAGAAGTAAAAGACACAGCGCGAGTGTAGCAATCAATAGACTTAACAATATCTGATAGATCGCCTCCTTGTTCGAAACGTTTCCTATATAAAAGCGCAAGTATTCCAAGGAGGGCTCCCGCGACATCAGGTTTATCCAAAATCTGCCAGACACCCAGCTCGATCATCAGTATAGTATTATCAACCTGAGGCTCGCTAGAAGTATTCGGGCGATCAAGATAATCGTCTAGCATTCGATACAGCTTCTTCGTCTCAGAAGTTTTTGGGACATGGCTAGCGAGAAAGAGTACGGCCTCGTCGCTGGGAATCTTTTTGTCAAGAGAATCGAGCCTCCGGTCTAGGATCCAGGTGTCCTCGCCTAAATGGTCGTAAATTGCTTGCGTTGATTTGAGCAGTTTTCCGAAAAGCGAAGTCCGCTGCTTGGGTTCGGTCTGTGGTGTTGGACTTTTAGCCTCCAGTCCGACACGTTCCGTCCGAAGTAGTGGCGGCGCGAGATACTTTTCGTGACTATAACTCGTGAATTCATCCTAGTTATAGAATATAGCAGTTAGCCTCTTCGCTTCGGTGTACAGATAATGTAATTCGCGCATCTCTCACCGAACAAGCCTTATCTTCAATTTCTGAAGGTGACATCGTTCCCGTCTTTCTGTAGTGTTCTTAGCTCGTAAGCTAAGGATCTCGTCCCGAGTGTCAGCGTGTACCTAAGTCCACTAATTTGTGTTGAATATAATAAGCGGTTCTACCATAAATACTGGGCACAAAATGAGAGGTTCGCTTACTAACATTATACGCACAGCTGGATGGTACTTTGCGGCATTCCTCGTTGACTGACCAGGAGTTTTTAAGGAATGCTGTGGCGAGACACAGGCCGATAACCAAGCAGTATAGAGTTAGAGCGAGCTAAATCTGAGATTAGAAGTGATCCAAAGAGATATCGGCCCTCAGCACTAGCCCGATCAAACAACTAGGTCCAAAGAATTCCCAGGCAGAATGTGGGATCAACACTAGCGCCCGCCAGACAGCGCGGTGGTGATGAGGCATATTGAACACCGCCTCGATCGTGATTGTTGTGGGTTGTAATGAGGGAAGGGCGAGACTGTCATGAAGAGTCTCGCAGGGTTGAGAAGCAACGAGACAAGCCTTGGCACCTTGGCATGTGCAGTCACGTGCTGTGTCACAGCCTTGTCACGTCGACGGGTGCTTGAGCCGGGGAGCGAGGTTTGTACGCTTTCCTAACTGCGGATATAGTAAATGGCAGCCACTACAAGTGCCATGAACTTGATTTCCTACAACGACTTTACATTTAAATAATACAACTAGATAATTCGACCTCGTCGAAATATCGCGGCTTCTACCCAGGTCCCTGGAAAAGTTTATTCTATCTTGGTCATATCCCGTTGACGATTCTATCTAGCTTGCACGTATACCACTTCAATCCGGCACGGCCAGCGCGAACAAACTACCAGATCATGTTCAAAGAAAAACCCTAGAGTAAAATATCAAACTCGGTTAAGGATGTAGGTCCGACAGCCCCTGTCCTAGCTCTCAGATGGATCCCGGACGATCTTGACTTATTTGCTGGTTGCGTCCAACAACAACCCGATGACGACAAACAATCCGCGCCACAAAATTAACCATCACTCAGGATCCACCAAGCTCTAACACTGCCAAACCTTTGATAGGGGCATCCCACCCCTGAGCTGTTTTCTCCCTTCATTCACCCACACTCCTTCACTACCCTCACAAACGCATATCCTCGTAAGGATGATAGCACGAAACCCTTCGCCCGCAGAACGCTTCCGCGATGAACTCGGTTATCGCCTTTCAGTCGATGCTCATTTATGTCTTCCGAGTGCGAATGTTCTGGTCGGGGTTATGATTGACGCAATGGAGGCTATCGTAAGTTTAAATGGTATTGGAGATACAACATCGTGCTCAAAATACTTGAAGGAGAGTCGTTTAGTAACGCTCAGTTCCAGTACGCTCCGAAACGTGATGTCTGTTTCGGAAGAGATTCTCTCGCTAGGACGTATACTCGGAGTCTCCATTCTGTCGTCCTACTCTTCACGAGAGGCAAGTGCCATTATAGTGTGCGTTATCTCTCGCTGATATTTAATCCAGCTGGTTCCGAGCGCCGTTCTGCAAGACCTCCAGTTCCTCTCACTTCCCCGGATGGCATTGGACGGTCCTTCCTGTCCTCCCTCTCTGCGCACCCGGTCCCACATCCTCCGCACATATCTTTCTGTTGCTCGAGCACTGTCTTCCTATATCGGTCCCCAGGGAGTGAAAGACCTCATCAACGACTTTAATCGTCCCAGCCCCCAACCGGTGGCCAAGACCGAAGGATACACGACCAGACGCGTGCCAGGTGTAGGCCCGCGAGTTGTCAGACACGAGTCACAGAGACGAAGGGTTAATCCCATGATGTTTCGCCCAGTGGAGAGGATCTCAGACTCACAAGAGCGGCGTTCGCCTCCACCTGCATACCAGACATGTTATGCTCGGAATAGCCGTGGCTGGCCAATCTCGTCTAGGAGAGAGAAGTCTTCTTTTGCTGCGACGCTGGGTCGAACGTTTAGCTCAAAAACGAACTCTCGCTGGAGTGCAGACTCACCCGAGCTGAAGCAAGAAGAGGCAGAAGTGAGAGGATGGAGGTCTTTAAGGCTGAAGCTCAGGAGCCGGGTGTGATCTGAAGGGTGGTTATATGCGTCGCGTGATTACTCATTCGTTTGTTTTACCACGTTTTGCGTTAAATTTCATTCATTTGAACTCGGTTATTCGTTTTTGCGGGACGAGTCAACAGATGGACAAGAAATTACAAAAGTGGCTTTGATCTATCTCATTCAGGGTTAAGTCTACTCCTTCACGGTATCAGGAGGACCCAACGAATCAAGAGCCCATATCCTATCAGAACAGAGTTGTCGTTCCTCGCCAAACCATGCATAGCCAAAACCAAGGCTCACCCCACCTCTCGAGGAAATGATGAGTCGAGTGCGAAGGGGTGCTAAGTAAGTTCGGATACCACACGGTACCCAAACGAGTCGATGTGCGCCCGAGTTAACTACCCATCCATCTTCGAGCATTGTTCAATCCTCCGCGAGCATTGTGCTTGAGGATTGTATGATCAGGGGAGTAGATAAGGCGAAGGGAGGGTAGGTAAAAAATGAGCAATGTAAAAGAGTTGAGGACACATACCGCGCAGACTTGCTTGGTCAACCGCCAACCAGTTCGATACATTTAAAAAATAAACTGGCATGGCGAGCATCTGGATACGAAGAGAAGCTGAATTTAGGCACCTAGGCGTTTAGGTGACTTGAGGTTATCAAACCACGGGCTTGTAGGGTGAAGAGTGAGCCCAGTCGAGGTACGAATAGTCCTGTCCGATCAACCTGACGCATTGTAGGCGCCGTCGGACGAGCATGCAACTGAATACGCCGGAGGCCCGTGACCCTCAAGTGGTTTGCCCGTTGGCCGCCCAGTGTGTGCATCCCAAATACGAACAGTGTGATCCTGGAAACCAGATCTGGGATGCGCGGATGCTAGCCGCCGTGTTCTGTTATTTGAATATAGGTATTAAGATAAATGTGAAGATCGGTAGATAAATAATACACACCCTCGACGAGCTCTACGGCGCCCTCTCCGATAAATGGGACCCCTTGACTATGTGAGTACGCGTTGATCGAGCCTATGTCGTAGAGCTGGCGCTTAGATGATCGCGTCGGCCTAGAACAATCCTTTCGGTCTCCATCGACTCCAGCCACTCCAGCAATGTGGCAATCTATACTCTACAACCCCACACCTATGATCAGCGCTGTTCAAATGCCACAAAGTAAAATACAAAGACAGACCTGGCGTGCAAACGCAACGGGTGGCTGGCCAAGTCCTGTTTGTTCCTGATTCCCGATATTGTGAAAATGGCGGCACGGTCGAATAGTAATTTTTTATCGCGAGGAAATATGATACAATACACCGCGTGAATAGTCTCTGCCAGTAACGAGAGTAGCGACAGAAGGTATGGTTGTAATCAGGATCGGAAGGTCCGCTCAAGCCAAAGTGAGCGAGATGTGCACCTAAGCTTATGTAACTCCTGTAATCGTGAGCGTGTTATCGTCCGAATCGGAGTCACAAGAGGACAAGAGAAGGAAGACCGTGGTGGTTTGGAGTAGTTTGGGGATTGTATAAGCTATATACTGAGCTGCGCATGGCGAGACAATGAATGGGATGGGCGAGGGTCGATTGCTAGGGGTGACACTCAAGAACCGAGCAGACATAGCAGAAATAAACTCTATGGTACTGTTAACGAACCTATAAGTTCACGCCGGCGCTCTTCCGAGTCCTAGACTCCGTAATCCTATCATCCGAGCTGACATCAATCAACTATCCACAAGCGATGAGAAATACGAGTGCGTTTTGAGTATTCCAAATTGTGCAACAGCGCAAGCGATTTTGGGCAAGGTCGTAACCGCGGCTCTGCGGCGGGTCACGTGGCTATCAATTTGAGGCTCAGCGTCTAAGTCGGACTTAGCCGCGCATGAGCGCTTCTCGTCTCGTGCTCGTGCTCGCGCCCACACCCATACAACCTCGTGCTCTCTTTATTCTCCCTCTGTTGTCTGTACTGCAAGTACATGTTCTTCTTTCTTTATGTTCTGCCCACCACTGTGATTAACCTCAGGTTGACCACCTTGTTTCTCATTTATGTCTCCCCTCGTTAGGAAGAATCTGAAGGCGCGCCTTTGAGACTTAGCTACGAGTCGTCATAATATTTCAATGATCGGTATTTGATTCTTGTCTCTGTCAAAATCTCTTTGGTGGCCGCGCGATCATGTTAAACACACTCTATTTGATCAAGCTGAACAGACTGGGGCTCTATAGCCGGAAACGATTGGCTCAGGTCTGCTTCTGACCGACGCACAAGAATAAATGAGTCTGTCGATGGAGCAAAATTCCGACTGATGTACTGTGGTCGGGATACAGCGAGAAAATCAAGGTGAAAATACCGCATGAGTCGCAACCTTAGCCACCTTGCGGCAAAATCTCACCAACCTTTGAGACGAATGACCAGGTTGTGAGTGATGCCTTCCTCAAAAGACTTTATTGTGCTCTTTAGTAGTTGAATATATCTCAGGTGACGCTATATAAAACTTTACACACAAGTTGGGCCTGTAAGTATAGCGAATGCTTGTGCACACCCTACCATTTGTCATAATGTACACATGGGGTATCGATACCTCCCCGCTTGAAGCTGAATGCGCTAGTTTCGCTAGCCGAGTAGCCCCGCAGGTCAACGGTGTACTGAACTCTGGTTCCATGTGTCCATCTTGCTCCGCATACATCCCGCGTATCTCGAGCCCGACTCGAGTTACCGAAAGTCCTCTAAGAACTCTATCACTCGGCGGAGCACAAGTGCGTGTAGTGACTTAATTAATAATTTGGAGTAGGCAAAGAAGGGTCGAGAACGACGTTCAATTTCTACACTAAGTTCGTGAACTCGGTGTGGTACTTGGAGCAATCATTTAGGATTCGGAGAAATGGAAGAAAGATGTAAAACATGATAAAGGATGTAGATCTCCGTCTGTATTCCGCGAAACGATATGGCAAGCGATGTGTAACTCAACGGATACGGCAAGGCCGGGAGCTTCCAAAATTAGTGGTTTGCTAACCAACTCAGCTGAACCTACGTGAGTATAAATTGTGCAACCGAACAAGATGATGTAGGGCGATCGGCGGCCTGCGAATCGCGAAATCAAGTACGTCGCTCTCCTCAAGGGGCGCATAACACAACCAAAACCGATTGTCCTTGAATATGTATGCGTAGTAGTCCCAGCTGGGTTGTGTAAGTCATGGATCGGCCTCAAGGTTGCGCTGTTGACCCTCTGTTCGGTGGCATCTCCACACGGGTCGGAGACATAAACACTAGCTGCTGAGTCCTAAGAACAGAACACATGGATTTAATTTCCGTTCTTTAGGTACTTATACTACATAGAAGCTAGTTTGGGAACTGCTACAGCACATGCTGTGACGTTAGAGCTGTATGTCTTATAAATTGGGGGTGATTCTTGGACGTTCGCGCTTCGCAATTTCGGCTCGCAACATGCAGCAAAATGGGATTCAAGAAACCAAAAACTAGCTCCAACGGATCCTTATCATAAGCTGGAATGCTAGGGGTGCGCAGAGATGTGAACCGCTGATCGACGGCGTTGATTGTGGAAGGATACATCAGGGTGGAAGAAATGCTTCCCAAGATAGGCTTCCGAACAAGGCGGGCATGATCTCAGTACCCCTGAAGCGACTCGGAATATTGTAGTAGCTAATTTATTTCGGTCAGAGGACAGAGGCGCAACAGCTTGCCTCTAAGAAAACGTGGAAGGGCAAGAGAGCTACTGGCATATTCAACCATCAGCGTATATAGCCTGAAATTCCAAAAGATGGACTCCTTGATGTAAGTGAGCAGCAGGTCTCACCATGAGTGATTCGCAAATTCTCTATGATTACTGTGTTGAGCTTCACTTTCTAGACTGAAAAGTCTCCAAACCCAAGACTCTATTGAGCATACCTAAGCCTTTATTGGTCATGTGGATAGCTTCGCCACCAGCTAGGGTCACACTGAATATCGAGTTGGATTGTCACACGTATGCGACTATCCAAGAGAACCGCCGTAAGTTAAAACTATTATTACACTGTGCGCGCCTAGTCGTAATCATTGTACAATCCTTATTTGTGTCGCTGGTTATCGTGAAGAGGCGCATGTCCTAGCTTAATCTCTGAGACATGGACTAATCGTGCACCAGTCCAGCCGACAGGTTGTTGCACCGAATGTTCGGACACCTTGTCTACTTCAGTAGGGCTAGTATCAACTTAATAGCTTTACCTTTATTCGGTTGCAGCTGGTCGGACTGAATCAACACCGGTTCAGACAGGGTAGTACCCTCAACCGCAGAGAAGTGCTTGAGCGACGTAATCACCACCAAGGAGCCTGGTCAAGTGACAGAAGAAGCATGATAGTCCTGCATCGCAACTAATGGGAGCCCACCCACACCAGAAAAGAGTGGTTGGAGCAAAATACGCCGTATGACTCCTTCCGATGAGCTGCAGACCGCCACATTTATAAACTAGGCGGTCGCAGGCTGTCAATATCATCCCCCGTTCACTACTCTACTTGACTCTACTGTCTTCCACATACCTTGCCTTTGTTACTTCTGCCTTCGCTATGAAGAACATCCTCGCTGTCGTCGCCTGCTTCGCTATCGCAGTCCCAGGACTCTTCGCTTCGCCCACGCTGACTATCCTCCAGATGGAGTCGCTGGGCATGCAGACCCGCTGTGCCGCTAAAGGCGAGGTATGCTGTATCCAGACTATTACTCTTGCATATACTGATGCATACTTTGACCGGATAGTGGTGCTGCCTCATCCCCTGTGGATGGAGCTGCTGTGGATCCTGTTCCACGGTTATGGGACCCGGTACCTGCGTAAGCTAAACGTGTATACACGATGGTGAGCTCTGTCGCTACTCGGTACGCAGCCTCGTCTTGACGAACCTTCAGCGGAAGGCCAGATGGATCAGTGGTTTCGTATGGCAAGAGCCGCCTATGTATAATACTGAACGACTTGAACAATGTATTTGCGAGTAAGGTTTGAATGGATTTGCGGCGTTGTACCATGAACATTGAGCCACGAAGGCTTAGTTTGTCGGCTGTTGCCGCCATGCGACCAAGTTGAACACGGTCTGGCATGGGATTGCGTGCAAGAGCCCACGAGTTTGAGTATAGACAAAAAATTCTAATGAGAGAAAGAATCGGCCATGTACTATAGATATAATAATGATGTCAGTGCCGGAATGAAATACTCCCATTGTCAACGGTGAGTTTATGCGCTGTGACTTCCATGAGCAGCTGCAGACTAATATCACGTGAGCCGCACCGCGGATGGTTTGGACACAGCGGTGCATAAGCTTTCACGTCCCATGAGCAGTGAGCGTTTACCGACGTTTACCTACCTGGCGTCGTCCAGCTTACGGCATTAATCACACAAGCCATAGCAGGTCACTTCTTCTGACCTCAGACAAGGTGCGCTACTCCAGAGTAAAGACATGAAAAGACAATAGAGGCAGTAACCACAGCACAAACTCACGAACCCAACGCGCAAATTCCAACCGACAACATGTACAGATTGCTGTTGTCTACGGTGCCTGCGCCTCGCCGTGTGGTGTGTATCACGCAGAACCACCCTCAAGATGCTCCAGGTTCACATGTTGTACTGATCTTATACAATGACTTCCCATACAGAGCTGAATGCACCGGCTTCGCCAGCCGGGCGGCTCAGTCGTTCTATCTATTAATGACGTACTGAACTCTGATCTCTGGCGTCCGCCGCGGATCATACGCATCCCGCACATCCAAGTCCAGGTTATCCAAAGTCTCCTGAGAACCTTCTTGCTCGGTGAAGCACATGTCGAACCAGCTCTGCGTGTCTAGTCACATAGCCGACAGATTAGGATGAGTGGGGGAACACTGAGGATGGTATTCAGTTTTCTGGCATACCAAGCCTAGGAACTCGATGCGTCGCCCCAAGCAGTGGTTTGGAATCCAAAGAAACAGGTAGCAGATAGACATTCCAAAGAAAGAATATTTTCGTCCCTGTTCTACGAAACCATACGACAAGGGATTTGTAACTCAATGGATAAGGCAAGGTTGGGAAGTTCCAAGAGCAGTTGTTTATTTACTGATCGACTCCTCGACCAAGCGAGATTGCACAGGGCAACCAGGGTCGGCGGATTGTATGACCGGACAATTAAGGCTTGTCATGGTGCCAACGGTATAACCGGAATTGACCAATCTAGTACATATATACGTAACAATTACAAATAAGCTCTGTAAATCAAGGATTGGCCTCAAATCTCATCTATTCCTGAGTTAGCGGCGCTCTCATACGGGTTGGATGTATGTGGGGCATGAGATTAGAAGCCTAGAGAGCGAATCTTCGTATTACGAGTGCTCTTTCAGACTGCACAGAAGCGAGCCCTGTGTTACGTATTACCACCAAATTACAGTGCGCCCTATCATATAGATTAGGTTCTCGTGGAAGCTTAGCGCCCTGCAAAGTTCGGCTCCCAACATGTAGTAATGGGTATGATCCGGAATCATGGAATGTGAAGGTGTGGATCCTTGATCGACAGCATGTCTTGCGGAAGATCAAGATATACTAAGGGGAAGATCATGATTCGTAGGATTGGCTTCCGAATAAGGCAGATATGTCTCGAGATCAATTCACATCTCTACCACCAAACATGCTAATAGTCAGCTTGCCGTTCGCTCACTGGAGGTAACTTGCTGCGCATATACCCATTTTTCTCAAATTCTTCACGCAGTAGCATTTTCTGAGTCGTGTTAGAGGTGTATAGCCAAAAAGTGCGATTGTAAGTGGTCAGCAAGCTTCAGAAAGGCTCCCCGAGGTCCCCACCACCATCAGTGTAGAGCTTCTGGTTCTCAATAGAAAGCTCTTCATTTTAGAACATTTTGGTACGCACGAGCTCCCGGTTCGACGCATAATATTTCATCACCAATTACAACCTCAGATATCAGGCCGGGCCGACACGTTCTGGCTAGCGAAGAGAATCACCGTAGGTTAGAGTTGGCTCTTTCACATAGCACCTACTTGCATGGAGCATCCGACATAGTTGTTACTCGCGTCGTTGACAACTGTGAAGGTGCGTAAGTCTTATCGTGGTTCAATGTCTTGATCCCTTAAGCACCGGACTGACCCTGCACTAGTGGCGTCGACAAAGTCTTGCGCCGGTTTTGGTAACACTTTATCTGGCTCGCAAAACTCAGCCTAAACTTAGCAGTAATCTTAATCGGTTGTAATCGGATTGGTCGTTGAATCGACGGATAATCGCACACGAGGGTAGTACCCCAAACCGCAGAGAACTGCCTGAGCGACCGTGGGCGTAACCACCACTCAACGGCTCTCAATGCGGAGTGACAGAGAAGCTCAATAGCTCTGTATCTCGACTATTGGGAGCCAATCCGTACCTAAAGCAGTGGCCGGAGCAAAGGCGCCTTACGACTCTTACCGCTGGGCTGTTGGTCACTTCATTTATAAATCAGGCGGCCGAATGCTTTCAGCAACATCCCCCATCCAATACTTCACCCGGGCCCACTGACTTCCACTTGCTTTCCCCTTCTTACTTCTGCCTTTGCCATGAAGAACATCCTTGCTGTCGTCGCCTGCTTCGCTATCGCAGTCCCAGGACTCTTCGCTTCACCCACGCTGACTATTCTCCAGATGGAGTCGCTGGGCATGCAGACCCGCTGCGCAGCTAAAGGCGATGTAAGCTGCGTCCGCAAAGCTGTCCTTACAGAGACTGACGTGTTGGTTGACCTGATAGTGGTGCTGCCTCATCCCCTGTGGATGGAGTTGTTGTGGGAAATGTTCTACGATTATGGGACCTGGTACCTGCCTAGACTAGATGTGTACACGCAGTAGTAAGCTCTGTTGTTATCGGCTGCGAAGGCTCGTCTTGACGAACTTTAGTGGAAGGCCAGATGGGACAATATCGCATGGCGGGACCCGCCTATAGATAATACTGAACAGATTGAACGAAGTTTTGCGAATAGGATTTGAATGATTTTGTGATGCTTTATAACGGCCACTGAGTCGATGGGGCTCATTTTGCGGGCCGCTGAGTCTGTTATGCTGCAACGAAGGCGAATCCGGCATGACGTGGGTTTGCTTGTAAGAATTTGCGAGCTAGAGCGGAGACAGAAGCCCCAGATGATATGAAGAACCGGTCGTGTCCTAAGTATACCAGTGAACTTCTAAGCTCCGACTGGTAACAAAGGGTATATGCGCTGTAAGTTTTACGTTTTTGGGTCCCAGTTTCGGTCACGCGGATGTGCAATAAACTGGCTTACGATGTACTTTGTAGAGCGACCATGTGCTTTGTTTTGCGGTCGATGTGAGAAATAATCACCTGCGCGGCCTAAAAACCGTAAAACTTCTAAGACCATGCATAAAAGGTATCGTGGTCGCTCCGTGATGCGTGTTGGGCGACTGTTATAAGGACG
The DNA here is from genome assembly GCA_019616345.1 of Ceratobasidium sp. 395. Lineage (NCBI taxonomy): Eukaryota > Fungi > Basidiomycota > Agaricomycetes > Cantharellales > Ceratobasidiaceae > Ceratobasidium > Ceratobasidium sp. 395. The sequence continues at coordinate 19,466 of WSTH01000597.1, forward strand.
GTTCTGGTGAGGCATATGTTGTGGGTACGGTGAGCGTCAATGGCAAAGTATCTCAGCTTGATCCTCTATTCATATGAGTGAAGAATATCAAGCAGGAATGGGGCCTCCATGATTCAATGAATAATTGAAATAATGTAGGTACAAGGGCGTTTTTATTGGAACGGCTAATATACTTTATCTCCCGGACTATGTTTACCGTGCTTTAGCTTTTATGCGAGGTCGATAGTATCCTAACTGTGTGATTAAAGGGAAAAATCACGAGTAGCTGGAAATAGAGATATTGTCCATGTAGGAACAATGCGCGATGTAGATAGACACGGCTCCGGATGCAGTGCGTGAAACGATCACGTGAGTATCAAAAAAAAGTAGGCCTCGGGGTCAAACTGTTTTCCACGTTTCTAAGCGAAAAGCCGCGTTGTAAGAAACACTTAGTCACGGTTTCAAACGGTTTTCATTGCTGAGTCAGGTTAATTACAAATCAAACACCCACGACACGAACACCTCGATACGAGCCTCTCAACGCTGACTTAGTGTAGACATTCGGTACCACGAACAGTTCAAGGAAATAGCGAAGCCCGCTGCTAGTACTCATAAGGTTCCAAGCTGCAGTTGCTGTAGCAGATTCGGAGGTAAACCGGTACACTAGCATATGATGTTGGTGAGCCTCAACCTTGAAATGTGGTTTGCCGCCCCATGCGACTCGAATCGCTTCAGACTAATCATCAATAGACTCTGCGAGAGCTGGTGTGTTAGTAATGCGATTTGGGGCGTCGATTATGCGTTGACACTTACACCGCCAGGTGATCGGGGTCAAGAATTTGATATGACGGTTGTTTGGTTCTGGTAGCACGACCCGGACATGAATTTTATGAACTCAGCTTAATGTGTTTTTCATGACGAGAGTAAACTTTATACTACCGATTCCATAACATTTATATACCAGTTCCATGACATTCATGCAACATGTTTTAACACCCTCTTGAATGCTATTTTAAGACTTTTGTACCTCCTTGACCACCAGTTTGTTACACGAGCTAATCCTATACCCATTCTCGCCCATGCAGTATTCGAATATTGGGCTTTTCAGCCACGTAGCACTCCAAGCGTGTGGTTATAACATAGAATTACTCATAACTAACTACATGATACACGAAAGGTGGATCGAGAATACACTCGCGTGTTGAAAGAACCTGGCACCCAGACGGGAAGACGCAACAAACAGCCATGAAAGTTAGCTTGTATGACATGACGATCATTCTATTGAGAGTTAATATGTGACATTTAGTGAGCACCTATATACGTGGGTAGCAGATACAAGACATGGTTCGGTGGGGACGAGTCGGGGAGGAGAGTCGGGTGGTTGAGGGAAGGAATAAGTTGTATCGACGGCGTGACGTGGCATAAATATATTTGCTAAGTGCGGACCCTAAAGCACGCGCTTACCTTGTTGCTGTGCTGCGAGTTCGTGAAGTCCATATGGCCTGCCCTTAACATCAGCAAAAATCAAAAATTTTCGCGTAGCAGCTACAATGGTGCTACGTGCTACAGGTGCTACGTAGCACTACGTAGCATACCGTAGCGCTTAGACTTTAGGCCTGTCAAACAAAAAATTTAATTTTTTTTTTAAGTACATCCGTAGCAGTTTCGTAGCAGAGCGTAGAAATCACGTTTTACCGTAGCTGCACGTACCGCTTCCAATTCGGCCCACTGTGCAGCTCCCGTCTCATTTCCTAAGGTTTGTTGCTTACC
>WSTH01000598.1:0-21206 GCA_019616345.1 Ceratobasidium sp. 395
GCACACAAAAAGGCTACTGCGCCTATGGTAGCTCCGATGATCGGACCAAGTTTCGGTCTGGAACATGGGTTCAGTCACAGTAAATTTAGCAAAGTCTCGTGGAGCTTACGCACGTTGCGCTTCCTGCAGCATTGGTTGCGGATGGTGCCGGTGACGTCGGGGAAGTTGCGCTTGTGGCTTCTGCTACCCCTGTCTGGGCGGCCGTCGCAGAAGGGTATGCGCCTGAACCCATGCACGCATCGTTGCCGCCCTGCGCTTGAGAGACAAGGAGCTGGGAGGTGAGGCTGGGTCCCGAGGATGGAATATACATGAGCACGAATGCGGTGCCTCCAGGAATATTGAGGTTCCATGTTGTCGATTTGGTATTTACGGTGGGAGCCTGTGGTAAGGGAACGGATTTCATAAAACGGCATTTACAGAAGCTGAAAATTTTGACAGTATGATACGTACATTAAGTCGAAACGGAACCCCGTTTGGAACGAGCCCAGTGATCTTCGTAGTAGACGTAGCAGGCTGGGTCCAGTTCATGGTTACGACCGAGCATTGGATATAGGTGCCAAAAACGTCAAAAACGTGTTCAGGCTGCGTAATGGCAGTTGTGAGGCAGCCTGAGTTAGAGGATGATTGGACAGATTGGATCCCTGTGACACCGCCAGAGCCATCGTTACTACTTATAATGAGTAGAGTGACAGGCTAGGAGAAGATTGCGCTCACTATCCATCATCCATGACCGCCACGAATTTTGTGTCAGCTGGCCAGGGTATGTTGAAGCTGTAAGAACCAGACTGGGTAGCATCGTTCCAAGCTGTCGCCGGAATATCGATAGTTAAAGGTGCAAGCCCAAATGCAGCCAATCTAACCACGAAAGGAGGACCAAGCTTCTCCCCTCCAGTCCCAGCCCACTTAACTGTCATGTCCCCACACTGAGTCGCCTCGCTGAAGCTAGCTCGCCATGCCCGGCACAACGTTCCCAGGGCGAGAAGGATACTGGAATGCCTAGGTCTCATTTTGCAGAGGGAACCAAGGATGGAGCGGGACGACCGACCAAGATGGGGGTTGAGGGGGCCAAGAAGCTAACGCGCATTGGAGTCCATGTTCAAGAGCCAGACTTTATTCACCTTGCAACCGCCTCGGTCATCAGGAAAATCGCGCGCCGCTTACCTGGACTGAAGCGCCTGATTGGCTTACTTAAGGCGGAGATGCGCCACATATGGCACGAAGGCGATGAGCAGCGAACATCATTCTGAGACAGCCTGATAAGGCTCAGAAAAGTATATGTGAGGCGGATAAAGATTGTCACCTCTACGAGTCTTAGTTAATATACCTTAATGAGGCTACGGCCCAAACAAACACTCTTCTTGATGTGACCACAGTCACTCTATGCGCTCCACTTCGGCATGGCAGACGAATGGCGCCCAAATGTGGAAACTTCCATCATGCTTTGCGCTACGCCCTCGCTGCTAGTGACTTAAAAACCTGGAGTTCTTAGGCCCCGATCCGCCTATCCACCTATCCCCCCAATGCCCAAATGACTTCAAGTTCGTTTAGGTATGTGGCTCTTGAGGCATGTGATAGTAATGTATACAGCTAACGACTTTGTTCTGATTCTAGACAGCTAGTGGTCACCTGCTTGCATCGGTAAGTGTACGGTTCGATGACTCTAGTACACGATATGCTAAGTATATATGTTTTGATACAAGGTATATTGGTTAAGTAGAACGAACATAGCTACCGTCTGGAACCCGCACTTGAGCGTAGTATTTACGATCGACCAGTGATGTAGTTTCTATGGATGATTTCTTTTTGTACATTACATGTATGCAAATCAATTCGAAATTTTGAACCAAGTTCTCAGCAAAAATCATTGGTGTTATTAAATCAGGGGGAAGTGTAATCCCGTGATTACACCAAGTTACGCCAAATAACCCATGTTGATTACACTGAGGTAACTAAAACACGCGAATGTAATAGCTGGTATCAACACACTGTGATTATGTCCTAAATTACACACAAAAAAATACTACAAAAAGTCGTTGGAAAAAAGCGTACTCACGCAACAATATGTGAGGGGAAAATAAGTATATTAGATCATTGGAGAGTTACAGCGAGAAAGAATGTAGTAATGAGAGTGGTCCCGAATGCGTGATAGTAGAGGGTACACACACGAAGTGTCCCGGAACCCGAGTCAAACGAATCCCTACATTAATGCGTGCAACTCACCGTTTGTGTGCGCGTAATGGTCGGTGCTGAGGGAGGGTTGGCCAGGCGGGGAGGCATTGGGAATAAAACTGAAGGCGTTGGACAATAACCTTTGAGGCCGGCAATTTAGGTATAACAGGCTTAGAATGCCAGGAATAATCAGAGTGAGCAACGAGCGAGCATGCAAATGAGGCGTGCAGGTGAAGGGATGCACGAGCGGGGCCAAACCAACTGCGGTTGGTGGCGAAGAGCTTTATCGAGCACACCGGGGTTTCGGCAAAGAACCAGCGCACGAAGGTGCGCAGAATGAAGGAGCCTGGTCAGCGAAACAACACAAACGGGCCGGTTAAATTAAACTTACAAGACATCGCCGCCGCCGCGCGGGCGAGGACACGAAAACGAAGGCACGGCCGAAAAAAGTGCGTTCACGGGTAATGCGTCGATTACAGCACGAAATGGTGCGCCGTTCATACGTTCGAGAACAAGATGCAGGCGAACTGTGGGCAAGAGCTGTCAGCGTTGGATATGGTGGGAGCGTGGGACAGGAGCGAGGAACTAGGGTGCCCGCTTGCCGGACTACGTGTCTTGCGTTGATTGCACGCACCAAGAAGGTGCGCACTAGCCAGCATGCCGCTTGCAGATTTGTGCAGCACGCAGCGCACGCAAGGCGAGGCGAGGCACGACGAGGCGAGACGGACGAGATGGGTGGGAGGAGAGTAGTGGCACGTACCCTGCAAAACTCTGTGCGGGCGAGGAAGGTGTCGATGATCTTGTGGCGCTGACCGGCATGCTCGTCGGTGTTGATGCCTGCAAAATTGGCCAAGGCAGTAAGCGTGCTGGGCAGTACTGGCAAGGGCGTGGTGTTCTGCGAGGCCATGCTCGGCGCAGATGATGGCGGCGGGGGCAACGGAAGTGTCACACGGAGAGAGGCGCGCGGCGGGGCGAGGATGTCGTATTAGCGCTGATGTTGAACTGACTCTAGTTCAGGTGAAGGGCAATACCGCCGTGGTGTAAGCGCGCGTTGAAGGGGAGGCGGGACGTGAAGTGTGCCGGCAAGTACAGGTGAGGAGGGGGTTGGGACCAGGTGAGGGAGGTGAGTTAGCGTTCCTGTAAGGCACTGTTCGCCGAGTGATTGATCGGAAATCGCCGATCCGGTGATGTCTCGCGACACACGAATGGCGCTGGCCGAACATTGTCGGCCTCTGCTAGGCATTAAAGCGAGCCCTCCTGGCTCGACCTCACTCCGGTCCCCCCGACGAGTCGCCCTTCGACAACATGTCCTCTCCGACACATTTGTCTGCCAGGTATGTGTTCGTGCTTGTCCTCGTGGCAGTGCACTAACCACTCAACTGTCTAAGGTTTTTGTTTAACAGGTAAAACCGATGCGTCACTCTTAGTTTCCCTCCCATTATTTGATGTAATATGTCGCTGCTGTATGTAACATGACGTATGTATGAATGTTAATAAAAAATACATGTTTGTTATATCTCTTGCCCAAGCAGGCAATTACTTGTCTTGAGATGGGATGATTGGTTGACTAATCTACAGTTTGATGAGCACGCATTTGATGTATATAATATGCTAGGTGCAATGAGATGGTGTGATATATAGATATAATAATTCGGTGTAATAGACGGGTGTAATTCGGAGACGTGATTCCAAGAGTGTAATTAGGAGGGGTGATCATGTGTTATTAAATAGGGGGGTTGTGTAATGGTGTAATGGTGTTATATGACGTGATTGCTTTTTATTACACCCACAGTTTTTTGCTGAGTTGAATTAAATGAGCAAGCGGAAGCGAAAGCAGGAAGGAAGATAATAAAACTATATATGGAATCGAGCTGGTAAGTGCCTTATAACCTGCTATAAAATAGTTCCGACTTACTTTACTGATAATACCCATCACCCTAAGGCATCTGACCTAACATCGGCCTACCTGTACTGCGGTATCAGTTGGCACGTCAGGCTGAAGAGCCTTATATGGGATATAGCTATGATAAGCTTCTGGTACGCTGTTTACATGCTCGTACCATTCTCGGATGATTTCCCTGATGGTGGTTCTCTGATGGAGAATCACTAAAACCTTCGAGCGCCGCAGGGTGTTTGCCACGTGATCATGAGCGCCTGCTGCTTCTACCGGCGATCGTCCTAATTTGGTCCCATCACTCAGCAGGCCCAAAGCTTGGCCAAAGCTATTAGACGGCATCAAATGACGGAGGTAAACCACGACAGACCGTAATTTCTCAGAGCGCCTCGCTGGGTCCCGTGCACCCTAGCTTCTGATCGCCCTCTCATAGCCCCGATCGCTGCATATTACTAGCCCGATTCCCTGTGAAATGTCTCGGCACGTCTTGCTTACGGGTGGGAACGGGTTTATCGCTACTCATGTCATTGTGCTACTACTTCAAGGAGGATACACCGTCACCGCTACCCTACAAGCTGAAAGCAAGGCCGTCTATCTGCGCAAGAAGTTTGCGACATCTGTCGACCAAGGGCAGCTACGATTCGCGATCATCGAGGATATCGCAATGCCGGGGGCATTTGACGATGTAATCAAGAGTAACAAATTCGATATAGTTCTACACATGAGTAGCCCAGTAGTCTTCACTGTGTGAGTAGTATATCTTTGTTACATAGAGCTATCAGATACTCATGCAATTGCTAGAACCGATATTGCCCGGGATTTGTTAACTCCTGCGATCAAAGGCACAACGGAGATATTAAAATCTATCAACACGAACGGGCCAAGCGTGAGACGAGTAGTCGTTACGTCCTCGTTTGGTGCAATTTTAGATCCTTCGAAGGGCGATCGGCCGGGATATGCATACTCGGAGAAAGACTGGAATCCGGTGTGTATTTATAGTCTGGTTGCATCTGAAGCCACTCTTAAGCCATCCAAATAAGGTTACCGAGGAGGAGGCCCAGAACGATACAACGACTGGATATCGTGCGTCTAAGAAATTGGCGGAAAAGGCGGCCTGGGATTTCATCGAGAAAGAAAGGCCGAGCTTTGATCTGGTGACCATTGCTCCTCCAATGGCAAGCACAAGTTCACCTTTGCCGGTGCGATGATGATGACAACTTTGATGCCTCTTGTGTCGTTTAGGTCTACGGTCCTGCACTTCAAGAAGTTACAAACCTAGACCAGCTCAATCATTCGAGCAAGGCATTCTACTCGATCTTCTCCGGAAAATCAAGAGAACTCACGCCTGCTTCGGTCCATATTTGGGTAGATGTTCGGGACGTTGCAAAGGCGCACCTTGCAGCAATCGTAAGCTCCTTTGCCCTGTCTCGTGACCAACAAAAGTCTGAACCAAGCCATACAGGAAACGCCTGAAGCAGGAAATAACCGCTTCCTTGTCTCCGAGGGCACTTATAATATGGGTCAATTATCTGACTTTATTTGGACAAATTATCCCGAGCGTGCAAAAGCGAAAGACATACCTAAGAGTACGTTTCTGCTCCTTGCGCTCTCTCCACAGCCTCATAACGTAGCTATATGCGGCCTTCCAATTCTTATCACCTCGCTTTCTAGGCACTCCCAAAGACAGGGATCCCCCTGAAGGCAGATACTACCCTAACAACAGCAAATCAAGGAAAATCCTTGGGCTCAAGTACAACTCGTTCGAGAACATGTTGAAGGATATGTTAGAGCAGTTTTTAGCTCTTGAGAGAGAGCTTGGTGTTGAGTAGATACGCTGATCTTAGAATTTGTCAGTGTAGAGATTTCTTGTTTGGTGTCAGAAGCCTGAGCTTCACAGCCACCGTCTGATATTTGATCATGCGGCTCCGACGACCTCGAAACGGCACGCCAAGCTCTTGATCTCACGCGATGACTCGACATATCAGGGAAGTATACAAGCGGCTATGTAACGACCGCTCTTTCTCTGCTCTTTCCCTACCATGTCCCAAAAGTCACTCTTAGGCGACTCGCACGGTCATTACAAAATTGCTATCGTAGGCAACAGTGGCACAGGCAAAGTGCATATACTTCTTACATTTAATTGAACATCCAAACTTCACGGTTGAATTTTAGACTACGTTGGGCGCTGAGATTTCGTCCCTCTTAAACATTCCTCATCTACCTCTCGATACGATCCTCTGGAAACCGGGATGGGTCATGACGTCTAACGACGAATTCAAAGTTCGCGTCCAGGCGTTTATGGACGAGCATCCTGACGGGTGGATCGTTGACGGGAATAGCCTCAGTCACATCGGTACCATGGCTATCGACGCTGCAACGGACGTGTTGTGTAAGAACGAAAATTCAGCTCGTGTATTTTGATATTTTGATATTGCAGATAAAAAGGGCTCGACCCACCACTGGTACTCAACTTTTGGCGCCTCCTCCTTCGCACGATCCCTAGAATATTCAAAGGGAATGTGGAATCCTGTGCGCCAGGCTGCCAAGAGACTATTAGGAACGTCTTTTTCGACAAGGAAAGCATTCTATTATGGTGTCTGAAACGACATTCTGTTGCACGGACGAGGTATGGTCCGAGGTGGGAAAAGGAACGTGCGGAACGAGGAGAGGGGCGGTGGAGACGATTTAGCGGGTGGGGATCAAGCATGCGTAACTGGCTCGAATCACTCAGAGAGAGCGTTAAATCCGCGTAGCCTCAACGATTTTAGCTAGTTGCTCCTAAAAACGACTGTAGATCCTTGAATGCTATTCATACACTTTATACAGAAAGTTCAAAGCACCCCGGACATAACGGCCCAAAAAATTCATCTAAATAGCAAGAACAGGATTAACGAAAGAACTAAGGAACGAGCTCAGTAAACGCAAGCCATCGAGCTGAGACCAGCACAAACTCAAAATCCGAGATTCCAAGAAATAAGCTGATATAAGAATATAAAAGAGCGATGCCCTCCGTGCTCAGATATAGAGTCCAAGGGATGAGTAATGAGATAGAGCGTGCTGGACGATCAAGGTCGTCGATCCAAGTGTGAGCGAGGACTGGTAATGTCTATGCTCCCTTTATTCATAGGCGTTTGATGACCTGAAGTGCCCCTCCATGGCCGAGAGGTCGTATTCGAACTCGCAGCTCCATCTTTTTCCTCACCAAGCCCCACATCCACGCTCGGTCGTGCCTGAGCAAGCTCATCGAAGCTCGGTCGGGAGGGTTCAGCGTCCAACGTCCTCTTCGGCATCTCCAAATCCTCCGGCGCAAACGACGCCTTCCCAAGTGGAGAACGCACTCCTTCCGCGAGCAAAGGCGCACGAATATCTTCCGACTCTGTTCGCGAGTACGTCGGACGTTGATACACCCTCGCTCCCCCGCTCGACGAACCAGGCATCTGGGAGATATCAATCGGCATCGAGAGCGGTCGTCCAAAGTCCGGATCCGCCCCTATAAATCTAATATTCTCCCCCGCTCCAACTCCCGCCAACGACAACGTCTTGTTCGCGCGCTCCAACACGTCCGTATCGCCCATCTGCCTCGGCCTCACCGCCGCCCACGACTCTGTCCCACCACCAAGACTTCCGTTCGCACTCGCGCTCCATGCCATGCTACCACGCCCACCACCCGGCTCTGCTTCCTCGTCCGAACCAGGCTCGACCCACTCGCCCATAACACCCACGCGCGAATTGACTTTTCGGTGCTTTCGTTTGGCTTTAAGATCCGTTGCCCGGCTTGAGCGAGAGCCTACGATCGTCGATGCATCGGCGTCCCACATCAGACTATCCCGGTTAAATGCGCCGGAATGTGCACGTTCGTATACCGCATCTTTGTTCAGCTTTGGAGGCCGGGGAATCGCAACCCCCTCCGCGCCTTCTTCGTCGTCCTTTTCGACAGCCTGAACAACTGCCGCCTCGCGCATACGTCTCCATCGGCGCTTCATCATCCACCACCTGAGTCCAAACAACCCAGCTGCTACACCGAAAAACACCATGACCCCTATCAAGGCCATAACGCCCACGCTCATCTTCTTGTCTTTTCCAGCGGTACCGCCATTGGCCCCGCTCGAGTTACTACCTCCGCCAGACCCAGAGCCCGAACCTGAACCGGAGCCTGTGCCAGAACCAGAGCCGGTAGCATCTTCAAGTGGTTGTCCAAGCACGCGTACGCGATGAAATTCTTGGAGGGCCGTTTCCGATTTTGTGAGCGACAAAAGGCCGAGTTGGGGTTGTGAGTTGAGGGGGTCGTATTTAGTTTGGGTGGATGGAGTTGCTGGGGTATCGTATTGAAGAACGGTATAGACGTTACGCATGAACGCTGCCCCTAAAACACTTGAAACAAGGTCAGAGCGAATACACGCTGACCATATCAGGACATACATGTCTGCTTCGTCGAGTTGGTCTGAAGCTTGCCATGCCCCGACGCAATACCCATTTGGGTCGTAGGACGCGAGATAAGACAGGTCAAGCGGGTGTATGGGGTAGTCGGCCCCTCCAATCTGAATCGAAACATTCATAGGTGTTCGACATGAAATGTAGTCTGTAACACAAAGGTCAGAAAAGGCACATAACACCCCACAATATGACCCAGAAATCGAGCGCCACAGTACACGAGCATGTGAATAAACGAGGCGCCACTTACACATGCCATCTGAGGCAGGCCCCACCCCATACGCTCCCCAAAACGCGTTGGCCAGGCTACGGGAAGAAATTATGCGTGCACCTCCGGTGTCTAAGATAGCTAACGGCCAAATAGATCGCGCGTTGGCTACTTGACTCGAGCCGAGCCCTAGATTGTGATTATTTCCAGGAGCATACGCTCCACGAGGCTCTAACCCGCGTTTTGAAGATGACAGGTTGTCTGACCACTCGCCAGGAACTCCAACAGATATCTGCGTAACTTGAACGCGCCAATACGCGTTACCGTTTAGCGGAGCGTACGTGATCTTCGAGGGATCGGGAACGAGGGTCGAAGGATGCCGGCCGATCGAGAGTAGCGATGGGGTCCCTGAATTAGACTGTCCCGGGCGCTCGAGGGAAACACCGATTATTCGGTTGGCGGGAGCAGCGGTGCCGGTAAAAATGTTGGTCGGAAAAGTGGTGGTAGGCAACTGAAAAGACTCGTCCTCGGCTCTGTGAGCGATCACGGAATTACGTTCCAGCGCGAGGCCGATCAGCCCGGCAAAGTGAGAAGAGAGGTGTTCGTCGTTTATGTCAACGGCAGACACTGCGTGGATCGTTATTAGCCAACACAGCCGGTATAATGAACCAGAACTCACCCAATGCCTGGTTTGCGAGGTTGTACCCCCCAAACTGAATGTTGTCCCAGACGATACTGCCTTGGACATAGCCACTAAGATAATTGAACTCGGTAGTGGTAGCAGAGTCTATTGTAGAGCTCGACCACCCGTAGAGACTGGTACCAGCTTGCTGGCACACAGTAGATTTGCAAGAGGTGGACGCTAACCAGAGGTCAGATGATCCACAGTCAACTTGCATCATGAAAGATGAACCACTCGCGCCAATCGATAGCGGAACGGAGTAAATACTTATCTGACTTTTAGCCAAGACCAGTGTGTTTCTCAAAATACACTTACGCTTCTAAAAACCCGTCGCCAGACATGGTCATTGGGAGCACGATGCCCCCAGCACCTCCAGAGCCTTCGGCCATAGAGTCAAGTTGGTTGTAAAGAGCGCAGTTGGATTAACGAAAGGTGTTGCCGTGTCTAAAGTAAGGATCAAGGAGCGGGGGGTCGCGAGCCTGGAGACAGTCGGGGTCAAGACGAAAATGGAATGTGGGGAACAAACCCCTTGACAGTGACACAGCCGCCAGGGTCCTTGATACAGGGACAAGCTTTTCCACGAACTCGGCCCACGAACTTTACGGCCAAAATACCCGAGTGCTATACATAGTTCTAATTAACTAAGGTTGTACATAACAAGCTGTTAATCACCGACTATTCCCCCCCAGACTTCTCTAAATTCACTGATAGTCTCATGCCCCAATATCGAGAACTCGACCGTCTCAAAGGCGTTCTCAAACGGTGCGCCAGGAACAACCAAGAGCTCAGCCCAAATTTCAGCAACCATTCGCACCCGGTTCGCAAACACGCCGGTCCCGAAAGAGCCTAGGACCAGCTTCGAATCACCTTGCTGCAAGAATAAAGCGAGAACTCGATACATCCTCGACCGCATGAGCTGGGTGATATGAAGCTCGAGCGCAACCTCGTCCACAGCCGTTCCCTGCTCCTCGGCCTCGATTTGGGCTTGTTGTCGAACCACTCCCGCGTTGACGGCCGCGCTCGTCACGACATTCACCAGCACCGGACTCGCCCAATTGTCCCACTCGTCTCGGACCATGATCACTCCGGGCGTATAGATCATCGCGTCCGAGTACACCCCGCGTTCAAGTTCGTCGCGATTAGGCTCGTCGCTTGATACCATGTGTCCGCCTCCCTGCTCCCCACCGCCACGACCCCGGCCTCCACCGCGCCGCCTGCCTCGTCCACCACGACTCCCTCTCTGATGATACCCATAAAAGCTTTCCGCCCGCTCCGATATCAACGAGGCATACAGCGTCGACCCTCTACAGAGCGCCTCTTCCTGCGCCTGCGCACCTGACAAAAAGCCCCCGCCCGGATGTTTCGCCGACGCAAAATTCAGCACGCCCGTCTTTGACTCGCCAGACGCAGGGACATGCCAAGTGTCGCCCGCTAGCCCATCCGGGATCGTTCCAAGAGCCCGTGCGCCAACGACAGTCGAACATTCGACTATGGTATACGTTGTCTGCGAGTGTGCGGGTGTGAAATCGGTTCGCGCTTGGACGTCGGTTGTTTGATAAGCCGGAGGAGTTTGACTATCCCCTTCAACCTCTGGCGCATCATCCGTATCCATCAAATCCCATTCCGGCGACTCATGCCTTTGACGTCCCAGATCAGGTTTCGCTTTCTGAGTCGTCCCCGTACCTAACCCAGCTAAACGATCCGCCAGTCCATCCTCTATAAGTGGAGGATCGGGTAGATCTCGTGGTGCGATGTACACCGTACTACGAGCGCTCTCCTTGACCCGATCACGCACCACGACAGCCGTGCCGTCGGATGTGGTATAGCGATACGGTTCCTTGAAGAGTATATCTAATATTTCATTGGCGATTTGAGCGCGGGCAGCTCGTGCGCCTGGAGGTCCGCTGTGTGATTCTTGTCCGCGCCCACGACCTCTGCCGCGACCTCTTCCCCTGCCTCTGGACTGAGAGCCCTCGGGTGATTCGGAGTTGCTGGGTTGTTGGCCCTGTCCTCGTCCTCTTCCTCGTCCTCTCCCGCCTCCTCGGCCAGACCCGCCCGAGGATGAAGCCCCTCTTCCCTGTGGAGTGAAATATTTCGAGAGAGATTGTTGGTGCATGTTTGAATCGGCCATTACGTGTAGAAATCGAAAAGGTTCAGTTGACCGAAGAAAACACGCAAAATTTCGGACTCGAAGAGGAGACGCTAGAGCTTTATGCAGCAGAGCGCGACTCAGTGTGGAAACTAGGTCTATTGCAAGCAAGGATTATATGTCCAGAGCCAAGACGAGTCATTCGATAGCGGCAGTGTTCAAGTCGCCCAAGTCATTTGGTTGCTTGCCAAGAAGTCGAAAGCGAACAAAGAGAATGGCTCACAGATGATGGCGGTACCGTTCAGCATGGCTGTGCCCCATGTGACTCCCTGAACGGCCGCCCAGCGCTTGACTTCAGGCACACTTTGACTGAAATAGCAACTATGCTCTCGTGAACTATAATATCCAAGCAGGCTCTTATCGTTGAGTTTCAACTGTTAAGTTTATTCGATCAAACATTTCCTGCCTACAAATAACTTAGAGCTTTACTCCACGCCTAGCTCCTTCTCAATCGCCACAAACTGATCCAACGTATCCTTCAGCATGCTCTCAAACGGAATGTAGTTGATCCCAAGTACGGATTTAGATTTGGTGTTGTCAGAAGTGTATGTACCACTCGCTGGATAGTCGATTGACGGGTTGCCTATTGAATATCCAAGCTAATTAGTCGTGAACTATCCTCACAAGCTACGCATACATACTCTTCGGGATACCCTTAGCAGCAGCACGTTCAGGATAGTACTTCCAGATCGTATCCGCAGCTTGGTTCATATTGAAGCGCCCTTCGCAGATGAAGAACCTTTCGTTGGCTGTTCCAGGCTTCTCCTAATAGTTCGTCATAATGCTTTAGTAATTATAACTGGTGCCCATTAGCGTCACTCACAAAGGCAGCGACGTGCGCCTCGGCAACGTTTCGAACATCGGTCCAGAACCAGATGCTAGCATTCGCAAGCTCTTTCTTCTGACCACTGAATAGCGCATAGAATGCAGCGCTAGAAGTGTTCAGCGAGCTCAACGAAGTGATTTCTTGCAGCGCAGGTCCGTAAACCTGGTTACATTTAGTCTCACGTAGACGATTACAAGTTTTGCACTTACCATCGGCGGACAAACAGTAGTCAAATCAAATCCAGGCTTCTCCTTCTCCACAAAATCCCACGCAGCCTTCTCCGCGAGCGTTTTAGAGCCATAATACCCAGACGCAGGGTCCTTTTGGGATTCTTCGAAAGTTGTCTAGAGCGCGTGTGAGTGCATGTATGTACAAAGTTTGATCACATAACGCTCGTACCGGATTCCAGTCCTTTTCGGAGTATACGTATCCTGGACGATTTCCTTTGCTACGATCGATCATGGAGGCGAAGGAGGATGTGATCACGACGCGCTTGACGGTGGGACCGTGAGCTTTGATCGATTTGAGTATGCCGGTTGTGCCCAAGATGGCTGGTTCCAAAAGGTCCTTTGTCACATCGGTACTATAAGGTTTCCGAGGGTCAGTTTGAGACTAAGAAAAAGCGCCAATTCACTCACATGTTGAACACATATGGACTGCTCGTATGCAAAACCACCTCGGGCTGCTCGTTCTTCAGCACATCATCGAAAGCCCCCTCAACCACAATATCCGGTACAATCGCAAACTTGAGCTGACCCGACCCAACCGCGCTAGCAAACTTCTTGCGAAGATAAGTTGTTTTGGGCTCCGAACGGACAGTAGTGACGACGTTATAGTTGTGAGATAGGAGACGCGGGATGATGTGTGCAGCAATGAAGCCGTTACCACCAGTGAGGAGGACTTTCTTGAGCGACATGGTGGGAAGGTTGAACTTGTCGAAACTCTTGGTGACTTTCACGGTCTATAAAGACGTGCGGAAATGGAGCGTGGGTAAACCGATTTGATCGGCACGAGGAGACGGATCTGCATGGTTTCTGTTCATATACGAGTGTGATTGATTCTCAGTGATTCGGGCGTATCGCTGTTTCTACAGAGTTCGAGAAGGTAGCTGTGGTGGTCGCAAACAACTGTCCTTTGAGACGCCGGGCGCCTATCAATCAAGGAGTGGGTCATGTGCCCCTTAAAGCACTCAACCAAACCCCCTCTTGATTGCCTACATATATGCGCACCAATCCCTTAGACATGTGCTTCACAACTAATTCTTGGACAGCTTTACAGGCCAGTGCTCCAGTAAGTCACATTATTGAAGCGTCTCAACACCTCTAGCGCCAATATCTACTTCATTTTCAGCGGTGAAGACCAACAACTTAGTACTTAATGTTGGTGTTTGGATATAGGTTGACGTGAGGGACGTAGCGAAGGCGCATCTTGCTGCTTTAGTATACTTATATCCTTGACTGTAGATGGCTGGGTTTATCGCTTGTATCTTTTGGGAGAAGCCCGAAGCCGGAGGACAACGCTTCTTATATGGGAGGGCACGTTCAACGCCGCTCAAGTTGCAGACCATATTTGGAGCCACTATCCTACCCGAGCCCTTGCTAAAGGCATACCTAAGGGTAAGGATTGGGCCCGTTTTTGTCTTGTTTATCTATCTCTGGGCGAGCTCACGTCGACGCTTCTATATGTACTGCAGGCGCAGGGTGCCCACTAGAGGTAACATTCACATCTGATAACAGCAATGCATCAAAGAACATATCCGCCAGGATGGAGTATATACCCTCTGAGAACTCGCTCAAGGACTGGTCCGTCCAGTTTGTAATTGCGTTGGAAGAAGAGCTAGCGGGCGGACATGGTAAAAAGTTAGCCATTGTTGACTCTGGGTGCTACTCCTGCATACTAATTAATGTAGCGGCCTGTCAGAGGGCCTCTGAGGAATTTTCTAGTTCAATGATTGTAGGATACACATTACAGAAGACACCTAATTATATAAGTTGTACAAATCACGGTATAGTGCACGCTATCACGTCCAAATCAGGTGTATGCGCATTAATATTTTGGTCGGATGCCATCTAAGCATCAAAGCGTCAGTAAGATATTATTACGTGTTTGCAGCCTTAACCTACATACCACTTACTCCTAAGATCAAAAGCTGCTTTGGCCAGGGGCCATAGCCGTCGATGCACCATACTTGTCCATCAGTGCACCGAGATCTTGCGACCTTGGCATCATGACTTTGTTGGATGGTACGACCGCCGAAGTACGCGAGGGTGCGGATTCACGCGAGGGCTGCGAGCGAAGGTGCTTCGAGCTGGGCTCTGTAGACATAGCTAGGTGCGACGCGGTCTTAGACGACGAGCGGCACGGGGCCGCGCCGGAGCTACCGTACGACGAAGCTAGGGTGCCAAATGCGGCAGAGTAGTCGCGAGACTGTTGGTGAGACACCAAAGAAGCGGTAGATGCGCTAGCGGAAGAGCGACTCGACATAGCGTGAAGTCAAATGTAGGGTGATATGCAGAGGACTCTTCAAGCGCTCTTTGAGAAGAGGATGTAGTACTGAGTAGTGAGGTGCTGCCAGTTCATTTTAGGCTTATTTATATTGGTAGCTCCCCTGTAAAACCAATGTTATTGCTGCCGGCAAATAGTGAAGATCAGTCGGACAGGGCATGAGCGCTCCAGCACCGCAGTTTGGTACACTGTGCCGCAGTGAGATTTTGTGGAAGGATACATGTGCAAGTTACTGTGCTTTCTTACAAATACAGATAACTGAGATGATTCGAGATGACTTGGGGAACATTTCCCGTAGTTTCTTGCACATCTGGTCGAGTTGGTTGACTTGCAGTATGATCGGATCTGATCGTGCCTTTGTGGTCTGGGGAAGGGGGCACGATTGGAGAACGAGCGCAAAACGAACGCTTTGCAGGAGATCCGATGAAGCCGGACAAAAGTCGAATCAGGCCGGATGCGGAAGAGACTCATGATCTGCAGCCGAGCCACCATGTGGTGGCTGTGTCTTCGTGCTGACTCACTGTCGATCAGGGTTCCGTAGACATCACGGGAACGTGCAACCTCCTTAACTAACCTCCGTTTAAGTGCCCATACATTAGAGCTTTCACGATAGCGAAACTGGGGCTCAGTTTCCGAGACGCTTCGCTCAACTTTGTTGGAGGCGGATTGCCGTGATTCCAGGCGATAGTCTCGCCCGAGTCCCACTCAAATCATGCCTAAGATCCCCAGTATTGGTGCCCCCAAAATCAAGACACATACCGCCTAAATTTGACCGCCCAAAACCGAGATCTCGAGCCTCTAGCGTGTATGTATATAAATGTTTATATCTTCAGACTATATCACGCTCGAGGCAATTGTACCCCATCCAAACTAGTTTCAAGCCCTAGTTAGCACGGCCGGTGGTTTCCCCTTTGAAACGACCCGTCTCGAGGTTGCCCGAATTGGGCGAGTCTAGGGTACATATCACTCTATGCCTGCAATCGTGAACTCAAATTTTGGGCAACTGGGGTCTGCAAGAGCGTAAAGGTTACAGTTGGAAATGTGGTCATCTTCCCATGTTATGATTATTTCATAAGACGCCCGAGGTATCACACTTCATGACAAAACCTTGGAAACACAGTTGCAATATCCTGTATCTCTTCATTACAGTAATTTCATACTCGCAGGCCATTTTTCAATCGACTTATTCAGCACCAAGCTCCTTCTCCAAAGCCACGAACTGCTTTAGCTGGTCCTCAAGCATCTTATCAAACGGGATGTACTCCATTCCAAGGATCTCCTTCGACTTGCTGTTGTCAGGATAGTAGTTGCCTTCAGCAGGGAATCCATCCTTAGGAGCACCTACGGAGTGGACGTGGTGGTTAGCTAAGTACGATGAGATAATACTAAAGTGCTGACTCTTAATCACGCCCTTGGCCTGTGCACGCTCGGGATAGTGCTTCCAGATGTAATCAGAGACCTGACCGATGCTGAAGGTGCCTTGTGCGATGAGGAAGCGCTGGTTTCCGGCTCCAGGTTTCTCCTGTGTGGTTTATGGTAAATTTAGTAGTTGTGTAGACGGCTGGATCTAGACAGCCAGACTCACAATAGCTGCAATATGCGCTTTCGCGATGTCACGAACGTCAACCCAAAGCCAAACGCCCGGACTCTGCAGCTCCTTGACCTTGCCGGCGAAGATGTTGTAAAAGGCAGCGCTGGAAGTGTTGAGTTTGTTCATGTCTGTGACTTCTTGGAGCACGGGGCCGTAGACCTAGATCCACAACATAATGGACTTGAGCCAATGCAACCAACAAAATGACAATCTTACCATAGGTGGGCATAGTGCGATTAGTTCATAGCTTGGCTTCTCTTTCTCGACAAAGTCCCAGGCCGCCCGTTCAGCCAGCGTTTTGGAGCCGTAATATCCAGAGACGTTGTCTTTCTGAGCGGCCTCGAACGTGATCTGGTCGGGTCGAATTAACGTCGAGCGTAATGCTATTTAGGAGCTGGGCCTTACCGGGTTCCAATCCTTCTCACTGTAGGCGTATCCTGGGCGATTGCCCTGGGGAAGATCCACGATGGATGCGAACGAAGATGTTATAACTACACGCTTTACGCTTTGTCCGTGCGCCTTGACCGACTTGAGGATCTCGGTCGTTCCCTTGATTGCGGGTTCCAGGAGATCTTTGGTAATATCTTTCCTAAAGCTGCTGTAAGTCCTAGCAGCGCGCATATATCGTGCTCTGCTTACACATCAAATACGAACGGGCTGCTCGTATGTAGGACCGCGTCGAACTTGTTAGTCTTAATGATTTCATCGAAGGCTCCTGGAACAGTAATGTCTTCGACGATGCTAAACTTCAGTTTGCCGTCGTTGACGACGGAGGAGAACTTTTTGCGGAGATAGGTAGTCTTGCTTTCAGAGCGAACAGTGGTAGTAATACTATGCCCGTGCTGCAAAAGAATACCTATGATGTGGGCGGCGATGAAACCGTTGCCGCCAGTGAGAAGAACGTGTTGAGACATGTTGGTGAAGACAAGAATGTAGATTGGTGAAATTAACGGTTGAACTAAGGCTGCTTTTATAGCCTGCAGGTATGCGTACCTCCACGTCTTCCTCCACACATCCTCCACCTTTCCCTTAGCGATTATTCATGCACGTCTACCACGATCGAGCGTCGCCTGGACCTCCACTGTGCTCACCCAGGTGTGGAGGAACAAGCGCTCGCGATTCCTTGTGCCATAGAGTCCCTATCGCAATTCTTAGCGAAGCGGATTTCGTGGCGGTTGATAGGGGTGGTTATGTTCGGCTCTGTTTGATCACGTGTGGCTCCCCATCGCGGCCGACCAACAAACCCTCTTGAGTAACATTCTCACGGATCTGGTTTAATATTCGGTTATGCCAGACAAGTACGGGCTCATCAGCCCGAGCCCGGCAACTTGGCCTTGGCTGGCGTGCGCAGTAGTATCTAGTATGGCGATAGGACCGGCAAGGGGTTTGGGGGAACCGGGAGCGGCGCCGAAGGCGCCGTGCGAGCCCGGATGAAGCACCGGGGCCGAACCAGCCGAGCGAGCTCACCCCCAAGGAGCGAAGCGGGGAAGGAGGAGAAGCGGAGAGGAGAACGGAAGTGGACGGAGCTGACCGACGCAGCGAGGGAGAAGGCTGGGGCGGACCAGAGGGAAACAGGAGGGCGAGAGGATCGGCCGGCGGCGACAAGGTCGTCGGCGGGGGCCCAGAGAAGACAGACCGAGCGCGCGAGGATGTCTGCCGATCCGGAGCCGGGCGGATTAGGTATTGTGTATGTGTACACGCGTACTCGATTGTCTGTGCTGTGCCAGCTGCAGTGGGATGCGTTGGGGGACCGCCGGTTCACCTTCTTGGTAATATTGTCAGGTACGCGGGCCAAGGATACGCGTTTGCGCACGTAGTGTGGAGCGAGCGGCCCATGATATACGGATGCCGCGTGTCGGCCGCACGTCGATGCAGTGGCTGAGCATGGTCTCAGCGGTAAGATAGTTGGTACCGCCTTTCGCGCAAATTATGAGGATCAATATGGCGATGCACAGCAGCAATAGGGAAGATCAGGGAGGCTTGTGTGGTGAGGAAAATGGGTGGTCCGACGTGCGGTTTGCCTTGGTGCTGGGGAGGCAAAGTTTGGCAAGCCCAGGTGTATTGGGTGGAAGGGAGTTAATGCAAACGCGATATATAGAGCATACTACACCCGACCCTTGAAGGCCTTATATGTCTCGAGATTCTGACTTAGCGCGAGTGACTCGCTCCTCCAGCTCTCGATCCGCTACCATTGCCTTAGCCCAGTCTGTTTGAAGATGATTCAGCGATATCCGAGAACGAGCCGTTGCGACCGCCGGTGTTGGCCCGCTGCCTTGAATGTGTTCCAGGGGTGCTAGGGACCACTTGAGCTCGGTTGGCGGACGTTCCTTGCGATAGATGGCGCCCCGCAGCGTCGATTTGAACGCGCGGATGGGCTATGCATCGGCGGGGTAGTTGGCGAGTATGGTGACGGCGCGGAAAGGCGAAGCGACGTTGAACACCGACGGATTCCACCGCAAATAGCACCATCAGATGCGCAGCGACGAGAGGCGTCGAACGATGTGTGGCATGTATCGAGCGGGGCTGAAATGAGTGAGCAAAGATGAAAAGGTCGAGGGTAGCGTCTACGCGAACAGGTAAGCGTGCTGGTCGACGAGAACGGCAGTGACAAAGCAATAAATGGGCGGATCGAGACACAAAGATAACCGTTCGATGCGCGTGAGCGAGGGGAATCGAATTATGGGTTGCGCAAGCTGAACGAATGCGAATTGACGAAGTGAAAATTAAGCGAAGTTTGCCGAGCAAAAACAAGCTAGGATAAATTACTGGTTCTCGAGATGCTTGGCTCACACGGCAGCGGCGGCGGTGATAGTGATCGAATTCGGCCGTAAAGTATATTGTTCGATGCGCAGCAATGAGTAGCATCAAGCGAGATACTAAACTCAGCGAACGATGGATAACTGACCGAGTGAAATATGAAAGACAGGGAACAGAAGAGACCGAGGGGCAATTGAGCGGCCTTACTCAATGATTCTGTTGCGTGTCGCTTGTTAGGCAGCGGGCAGACATATGAGAGAGTGCGTTCGATGCAGAAGAGGGAAGGCTGTCAAACGATGTATGATACGGTCCGAAGAACACGCTTTCAATGCGAGGGGATACGTGACAACCGATCGGGGGGTGTAGGGGGAGTGGGCGACAAAAAATTGATCAAATGTTGGCGCAAAAAAAGCACGATACAGGGTGTGTTTGATTCGTACTGAGTAGTATAGTAGAGTGGTCGTAATAACAGATCGGGCACGCGTTGGTACGCGCGGGAGATCGAGCATAGTCAGGGACGCCGTTGAGGGTGGCTGTGCGCGGTCTATGAACCGCAGGAGTCGGGGCGCATAGCATACGTTGGAACGCGCAAAGGCGCAAGAAACAGTCAGAAGCCGGGGATGAGCATGCAGGCGATCGGATCTACAGTCGTTACCATGGTGGAGATGTCCAGTGGGCGCAAGGTATCCGATAGCGGTGGAACAGGTGGGGATCCATGCCATGATATGATGTCCTCCTATATACGCATGGTGCACAGCCCCTCGTTACAGCGTGCAGGGATGGGACTAGTAAATGGCTACAGTCCGCGAGCAGAAGTCATTGTCGTGGATGAGCATTGAGGGTGCGGTATATGCTCAACGGCTAGGCTTGTCAGGTGGGGTCGAATGAATGAGGATACAACTAGCCTTCGGAAAGCTAGGTAGGTGACGAGCGTGGTAGGCGTAATCATCCTAGTGTACCACAAGAATAGGTTGATGACGTGAGAGGACTGGTATTCGACGGAAGGCCGATTTGACGTCGAGGTTTGTGGCTGTGTTCAAGAAGGGTCCAGGTGGATAAATACATCCAAGACAGCGTCATTAGAGAACGCTCCAGATGCAGAGAGATCTTCAATGCTAACTATCTAAATCTATGGATGAAATGAAGGGATTATCCGGGAGGAGGAAAAATCTTATATTATCCGGGACTTGCCGGGGATGAGGTTAGATACAACGATACGTGGGGCATGGCAGAAATGTCCGATAATGCCAATAAGGCGCAAATAGATGCGGGCCAGAATAGGGGCCCGGAGATGGGTTTTGTCAGTCCGTGCTTGGACAATGTCCAGGACGTCGAGTGCGGGCTTGTAAAATAGCTGGGACGAATACATTGCTTATGGGAGTGGTGGCGCCGGGCAGGGAAGGAATGGCGAAAGAAATGGCGAAAGGGCCAAGGGGGAATGTTGCGGAATAGGGGAAGCAGATTGAGGGGGTCTGGAACGCGGTGCCGGATATATACGGTGATGTTGTGTGTGTCAGTTGCGGATGAGCTGCGCGTTGTGAATGGAATTGCTGCAGGGGGAGCGTGTGTGCTGGGTGTAGTGGCACAGGGAGGCTGTGCGCCGTGTGGGCGGAGCAATTAAGGTGAACGTGCCGGTGCGAGTAGTGGTAGCACGCGAGTAGCAGTCGTATGATGTGTACATGCGGATGTCTGGGTTAGGCTGTCGGATGTGGCCCGCGTAGATGGGGGCAATGTCAGCCTGCGGCGTGGGGGCGAATGATGGGCGCGGGGTGCGAGCGCTGGTACTTAGCATTTCAGGTCTTCTCGATAGAGCTGAATATGTCGATTTGGAAAAACGGTCGGGTATGCAGCGCGTGCGGGCGTGAATTAAAAGCGTGGCCGCGCATGGCGGCAATTGGTTGAAGGAGGTGTCGTGGTCACTGGGAAAAGCGCTGAGTTACACAAAGTGTGTAACCACGGCGTAGCTTCAAGGTACCCGTAACTGACTCACCACC
>WSTH01000599.1:0-21175 GCA_019616345.1 Ceratobasidium sp. 395
TGCCGAGTACGCTGGAGCATTTGACTCCACGACCGTTTAGGACCCTCCGAGGGCTCTGCAACTTCCTCCAAAAGCTCAGACACGTTGGTAGGGTTACCTAAGCGAAGTTTAATATTCCCAGTCGACATCAGTTTCAGGTGAAATGAACATAAACACTCACGTATCTCTCCTAAGAGGACTGATTTAAACAGCGCCAAGCGTATGATAAATGAGTTTGTGGACGAGCTCGCCTTTTCCGTGCTATAGTCTGGTACAGTATCTGTTTCTGCAGTCAATTCGAAAGCTGTGCTAACGGAGGATGTACGGTCGAGGTCGGTGCGACAGAAGTCTTCGACGGCGTTCGCAAAGCCCGATTCCTTTTCATCTCCATCCCTCTGACGAACCGACTGATGGGACAACCATATGAGTCGGGCACCCCACCAGGCCAGTTTAGGCTCGGCATAGATCCCTCGCCAGGGTTTAGGAGCCGGACAATTATGGCGGATCGTCAACAACGCGTAAATTAGCACGTCGAACAAGTCATCCTCAACAATCTTTTGGAGTAAGTCGTTTATAATTGGCTCGTCGAACTCGCGTGAGATCTGTTGGAGCTGATCCGCTATCTCGTGGAAACATTCCGTAAGGCATTGTCGCTGGGCATACTGCTCGGGTCTATGCCGCATAAGACTAAGGACCGCGCAAAACGCAACATCAAGGAAAGGTGTCTTAGTTTGGAGGGCTGAGTGTGATGGAGTGTTGGGATAGGACCAATGCGGAAGGCTGTCAGGGTCTTCTTTGGAAAAAGCATCGTAGATCATGGGACGCCAATGATCCAGTATACAATCGTCGCCTACTACATTCGCGACGATAAGCCCGCCAGCGAGTCCTACACAACGGAGTTGGCTAGAGGTCGATGCGCTAGTATGACGATGATAGTAGGCGGAAATGGTTTCAAGAGCATAGTCATTGAACGTCGATGCACTGCCTATAGGGAACGGAAGACGCATGTTCGGGCGTGGCCAAGAACCTTGCGTATTAGAGACCAGGAATGTTTTGAGCTGAATAAGTCTTTCGAAGATAACTTCTATCTTGATCGACGAGCAGATGTCCTCTCCAGGTGCAATCTCGGTAGCTTCAGCGGCCTCGACGAGTCCGACCAAACCTAGGAATAATAGGAGCTGTACGTCAACCTCACTGAACTCCGCATATCGACCAATCGTGTCGTCGAGAGAGTCGGATGAGGAATGGTGTCCATTAAGAATTAGTCCTGCTGCTGCGAGAACCTGGGATACGAAGTTAAAGTTTGATAAGAGGTTGTCGCAAGGGAGAAGCTCCACGATTGATACGAGGTTGCTGACAAGATCCCGATTGTATGCAGAGCCGTGTTGCCGATCTGGAGAATTATACTCGATCAAAGCTCTTTGTAACACGTAAAACAGCTCGAATATTTGAGCCTCGTAGCTAGGCAGGTCCCTCTGGCGCTCCATTACAAGTAAAATGTAAGAGGACACGCCTAATGGCGAGTTCGCGCCTTTACTGAAGTTCGATATGATGTAAGGTTGATGTTGTTTCCACACGCTAATACCGGCATAACCAACAGTAGTGGATGGGGATATTTCGGAGTCAGAATACTTGGACAAGCTGCGAACGAAAGTTTGGTAAGAATTATAGGTCCCAGAACCTCAAACCCGAAACTCAGACGCACTTGTCGTATAACAGTTCGAACTCGGACCAAACATCTCTCAACACATTTATCGACTGATTCCAACCTTCTCTCATCCCATCCCACGCTAGAACGTTCAGGACGCGCGCATATAGTACACATAACCTGAAAGTCGAAGACTCAGAACCTAGTTTTACCAGACCCTCGAATCCTGAGTTCGTCACAGGCAGCTGCTGAGATGCAAGGCAAGAGTGCAGACGTTGTTTGACTAGAGCAGCTGCGTTACAGCCCCACAAAGGTTCGCAAGGCAGCGAGTGGTCGGCTCCAGAAATGGCTTGGAGCGCAGTATCCACCGAGCTAGAATTTACGGAGTTGGATATCACCCAGCTGAGTGCCCTACTGGTGACCAGATCCATTGGAACGTTGTCGTTTGGATCCATCATTCCTCTGTTCCTCCGGCTCTTGGACCATAGGCTCGTAACCAGTCTTGACAAGGCTGTCGTGTAAGGGCAGAACTCATAGATGAATGGAAGGACCGTGATAGAACAATAGAATAAGGCAGTGATGCCTGTTAGGATAATAACCGGCGCGGCGACGATAGTGTAAATGTACCAGAGGTAGATCGACAGCCCGATCGCAAAGAGAACTAGCACATATAAAACCGGTTCAGAGAGGACGTAATATACTATCAAGACCTACTTACACAGCGCAATATGTAAAAGGGTTGGCAAGAAATTAATCAACCCGACCATTCGCCATGTCGTTAGCCCGTCGAACCGTTGTTGCCGTTTACGTGCTTGCTCATGCATGGGTCCAGTTCGGCCAGCCATATAGTCATGACACCATTCTTTGGCGAGTATGGATACGAAGGTGACGATAATGCCGATCATGAGAGACAAGAACCAAAGCGTGTTGATGACAATGGCATACTTGGCGGGAGTGAAAGGTGGAGGATATCCCTCCGGGGCGACAGGTATGGGGGCGGAATGATTAGCTAAGGCAACAATGTTTTGGGACATGGTCAGAAGCAAGTGGTTCGTTCTGTCGGCTTGATCGGCTCGGAGATACTTAAGGCTGTCTAGTATGAACCTAAGGGGTGAAAACGGTATTAGCCCTATACTATCCACGAGGTAGCTTAGACATTTACGCAGTGCAGATTGAGCAGAACAAGGCGGCCTATTCAAAACTCTAGGTTAGGCGAGGTAGACTAAACCGTGAGGCCAAGTCATACAAAAACTACACTTAGTAGTCAGCAAAAAGTTCTAACCAAAGCAATAGTCCCACTTACTGAGAAGCACATCTAACATTCTACACAAGTCGTAGCTTAGTTTAAAGGACTTGGCAATAGCCAGGTCGAAGAAGACTCAACTGGTTCCATCCTGTAAGTAGCTCGTCATCCGAGAGATTCGCTTCTTGAACGTATACTTTCCAGAAGCGAGCCGACCTGCCAAGTCTAGGTCCATATGGGTCTTTAAAATCGTCTTCAGGACCGGCGGACTGGGCGCCAGATGCCTAATTGCGTGGTGGGAATTATGGAGGACCGGTAAAGAAAGTCGACTTACCTGTGCTTTGGCCGTACCCTGCCCGGTTGTAACAATTCTAGCGTCAGCATAAAGGTTTCGGAAAACGGAAACCTGAAATCTCACTCGGTCTTTATCGTCGGGATATGGGGGAAGAGTCGTGCTAGCGGCCAACGTAGCATTACGGGCAATGCCAGGCAGTGTCATGATTACCTGTGGCACGAATTGTGCTTTGTAGGTAGGATTATGGGTGGTCGTTGACTGAGAGGATTCCCGGTCCGTTATGTAATTTATTGCAAGAAGTATGATATCATGGGTGGCAGACCAGGCGTGCACATAGCAATATATACCCGATCAATTGGAGTATGTGACGTCTCTCCAAATATGGGGTGTTGATCTAATTATAGCCTCCTCTGGGCTGTATGACGTCACTGAGTTTCCTTCGATCAACATGAAACGTGCTGAATTTGCATTATATAAGGATAGTCACAGCACTAGCATATCCTGACCTTGCTCTGGCCTGGATCTCGTCGTAATTTCTGGTCACACCTCGAGTTGTAAGGTTGAGCATGAGTTTGGCGCTGTGTGATCGTAGTTGAATATTGGTATCGGCGCTCAGCTGAAGGTGGCTATACTACGTAGGTCACATAACTGGGGTCAAGGTGGACTAGATGATTGAGAGTCTAGAAGTCAAGATTCAAGATGACATGTTCCTAAAGTTGCGGTTGCGATATAGGTCAAGCGAAGGCCACAGACCTCAAATAGTCACTTGCTTGTCAAATCCAAACTCGCCGAACTAGTTAACATGGGTTGATGTATCCCATCCCACGTGCTATTCAGGTGCCTTTGAATGTGCTAGTAGGCACATATCGGTAGAAAAGAAGTAGAGAAAGATTCATTGAATACGGTAGTATGACCACAAGGTGTATCTAACTAGCGCTTCAAGACCCAAAGATCCGAAAATATCCATATGCCATTCGAGCCGTGATTTTGATGGTATACTCCGTGGTAAGCGTTTAGCACGGGCCGTTGTCGGTCCAGGAGCTGCATATATGCATTAGTTAATTCCTGTTCAACTGTTCAATATGGGCTAGACTTACCCGGCAGAACCTCCGGGAGTGTCAGCCTGGGTCCACCACTTGGCAGTCCACTTGTGTCCTGAAAGGGAATTAGTGAATATTTCGATAGCCCGGGAGGGTTGACTTACCTCCATAGGTAACGGTCTGTCCACCAGTGTACGCGATACCAGAGCTCCATGCAGCAATACCAGCACATCCTCCTCCGCCGGTTGCGGTGGTAGTGGCAGGTGCGCTCGTGGTCTTGATCGTAGTAGGGCCGGCTGTGGTGGTGGGCTTGGCAGTGGTGGTGGTAGGCTTGACGGTGGTGTTAGGTCCTCCTGGGCCAGCGCCCATGTTGTTCTTGATGTTGTCGAACTGAGAGTAGGGGTAGTACAAATGGTTAGGGGTGGAGTCGAGGGCACCGATACCGGCAGCAGAGATCGCAACGAGATTATCAGCTCCAGTCTTGTCGGACGAGAGCTCCCAGAACATGCCTATTCCAAGATTAGTTGGAGTTTGAGTTTAACAAAAATAAATTATGATTACCTCCGGCGAGACCCTTGCTCTTGATGTATGCGGCCTTCTGGCGGATGATGTTAGGTGTGTCGTACGAAACCAATTCCTTCTTGGAAGAGTCGTAGCTATAGCTCGAGCCGAGAGCAGAGTTCTCGGTCACCTTGGCGCCGGAGATAGGGAGAGCCTTGTAGTCATAGACGCCCGCCTCCCAGGTACCAGTGCCGATGCCGTTGAAGGGCTGGCGGATGCCGTTGGTTTGCTCAAAGGCACGTCCGTAGAGCGGCATACCTTGGCAAGATATGAGCACGACCCACAGAGTACTTAGCGAGAGCGCTTACCCATAGCGATCTTGCTGGTGGTGGCACCGTTGGCGATATACCATTTGACTGCAGTGTCAGTATCAGTCTTGGAGAGGGTGGGTCCGTACAAGTTGGCTTGGTCGTCAGACTGTAGATAATATTGGTTGGTAATTTTTCGCGTTTTGTGTGATTAAACTCACGGTGGTAGACCAAGAACCTGCGTAGTCATAGGCCATCAAGTTCCAGAAGGACAGGTATGGATCCATCTGAGAGACAAGGAGAGCGGAGTAATTGGGTTGTCCAGCAGAAACGGCAGCCTAAGATGGTTTTAAGTACACAAGAGTGTTTTGCTTGGGATGGATACTTACCGTGATCAAGTAGGGGTTAGTCTCCCCCTTCTTAGCAGCGTGCGAGTCAAGTCCAGCGCGAAGCTCCTTCAGCAGGGAAGCAAAGCCTTGAGCCTGAGCACCAGCTGCAGGGAATTCATAGTCGATATCGCTATTCATGAAAATTGATATGTGTGCCAGCTTGTGTGGTGGAACAACTTACATTCCGTCGAGGCCGTTATCTTCGAGGACAGAAATAGCGCTGGTGACGAAAGTAGCGCGGGCAGCCGCATTGGTGACGAAGTTGAAGTGTCCAGCCTGAGCGTAGGTCCAGCCACCAATGGAGAGGAGGACCTTGAGGCTGCGGTTCTTCTGCTTGAGGAGATAGAGCTGCTTGAAGTTGCCGTAGACGTTGTTGCCAACATCGTTCCAAGAATCGGTATCGTCTGAGAATCAGGTCAAGTACAGGATCTATATATGCCAGACATAGCTCCTTACAGTGTTTCTGAAATTATTAGTCAGTAAACGGGAGGCGGTCTCATCCTTGTTGCGACTCACAGTCTGGTCCGCGAAGGTATCGGTCAATTTAACTTGTCCAGAGCTCGCATCGGTGTCAGCGAAGCTATTTTGTCGTATAGTGTGAGAAAGGGCTCCGCAAAACCGAACTGAGATACGACATACCCATAAAGAACGTGGGTCAGCTTGCTGGCGTCGATGTTTTGGGGGTCTGTGTTTGCTCGTGAGTTCCAATCCAGCTTATACTCGACGTATTTACTCACAGAAAGCGCGTGCATAGATGCCCCAGTTCACGAAGTATCCGATGTTCACCTTGCCGTTAGCACGCCTGTCAAGGATGGCACGACGCTCATGAGCAGGCTGAACCGCAGCGGTGCGGTTGGACAGAACAGTGTTGGGGGACGCCTTGGACAGGAAGTTATCCGGGCGGTGGTGAATCTGTGTGGCGGAAGCCGAGAGGGCAGCACCGAGAACGAGAGCGAAAGACAAGTAATGCATAGTAAGGTGTTCGAGCTGGAGAGTGAAGTCTGTCGAAGACCAGGAGCCTGTATCGCTATCATCCTCCACTCTGGTGTTTTATACTCTCCTATCCCGACTAAAATTAGAATATTGGAGATGAAACAGGCATGCATACTAAGCACCTGACCTCCTTCCAATATCCCCGAGCGAGACCACAGAGACCGTATGCAGATTCCCCTAGCCTGCGTACCCGAGACGAGCCGATCGTACTTCTGCTCGCTGCCACACGAATCCCCGCTCGGAAGCTGTATTCTCTTTGAATTCTGCCAGATACGCCTACCCGCTGATACGGAGCGCCTTTGGACCAACCTCATTCGGAAAAAATGGTAGCCATGGGCGGGCCACAGGCACATGAACGTGACGTGCAGAACACAAGGACGCAGGGTATTGAGGAACAAATGCCTGAGAGCCGAGATTCGGGCTATCGCGAAGCCGCCCTCGGCTAAGGCGTTCGTCCATGTGCGCACTGTCCAACCAGCGCTGCCATATATATTTCGTGAACCCGGCCACGACCGACTCCTCACGACCGGGGCCGACAATAACGGAGCTGGCACATTGTCTGATGTAAAGAGTTATGGTCGATCGAGTTGTAGACCGCCTCTAGGCCTGACCAGACAGAAGAATCAGAACCAGTCAATCCGTAGATCACGAACAACAAATACAAACTACCGAGTATTAGGTCCACCAAACGTCGCCCGCCCGCCGTTGCAGCTGTTACTACTACTTGCATGGGGTATAGCCTCAACATACCCAGAGCGTCACACACTCCGCCCTTTCCGACCAGCGGTAGGCGACGTAACCGCGCCCGCACTGCCAAGACCTTTTGATCGCCATCAAGATGTCGGCTATCCTGCGAGCGTATTGCACGTATTCTTATTGCAATGGCGTTTAATGTCGTTGTTAAGTCGGGGTTGGGATCCGAGAAAGTCACGTGCCGGATGTCGGCCACCCGCGGATGCAATTTTGCAAGCTCGTTTCCCTCCCGTTCGCACAACTATTCTATCATAATCAACTGTTGAGTATATGATCCATTTTATAGTATACATACGCACTCTAGGTCCTACATGGCGCATACAAGGGCCGATATTGATGGTAGCAGGAGAGCGGCTTGCCGCAGACGGTATTGATTCCTGACGCGGGGTCAACTTCTAATTCGAAGAAGTGCACGGCGCCTCCTTAGCACCAGAGTCATCTTTATTGTTTCAAAACGCTAATACAACGACAGTCTTCTTGGAGAGAACTTTAGGTTGAGAATTGACAACACATCGGTTACTTCCTAAACGCACTTTAGTTGTCCCAGTTGCAATGGTGTTGAGCGGGCTCTGCTCCTGCTAGGGTAAGTTTATTTTACAATTGAGAACACGGAGAATCGTGATGAGCTTCGTACTCACAAGAGCACGAATCCTGTATTTACTGTTCCAGTTGCATCTCATTCGTGTTCGTCCCGAGTAAAGCTTCTGCTTTATTACGAGCCCACTGCACAATTGAGAGCGGATATAACTAAACAGCATAAGCTTTTACTTACGCTCTTTCATTACCTCTACACTTAGTACACTGCGGTAATAAAGAAAGTCGATTGGTCTACTCGGTGGGCCTTTATGTCTGGTTACTGTGAATGGCAGAGTGAATCCAAATGAAATCAGACTACTCGACTCAAGATTCTAATGAGAATGCACACCGCAAGACCATTTTGAAAAGAAATCCAGAAATATTGTGCATTCCAAGCCGATAGTATCAACACAGTATGTATCTAACTAGCTCGAATGACCAAAGAAGAACCCAAAATCCAGATACCACTGCCCCTAATTTTTTTAAACACACGCATAGCTATATTTGTTTAGCATGCGCCGTTATCGGTCCAGACACTACCGAAGTCAAGTCGTTAGTATCAGAAGCAGAATGAAATATAGAGTCTACATACCCAACAGAGCTGCCGGGGGTGTCACCCTGAGTCCACCACTTAGCGGTCCACTTGTGTCCTAAGTAGAAGTGAGTAATAGGTTCAAGGAGCGAAGGAGTGGCGGCTTACCTCCGTAAGATACGACTTGGCCACCAGTGTAGGCAACGGAAGAGCTCCAAGCCGAGAGACCAGAGCATCCGCCAGGGGTAGGAGTCGAGGTGGGGGGCTTGGTGGTAGTTCCAGATCCTCCGCCGCCCATTTGGTTCTTGATGTTATCGAACTGAGAACCAGGGTAGCTCAAGTGGTTAGGAGTGGAGTCGAGGGCACCGATGCCAGCAGCAGAGATCGCAACGAGGTTGTCAGCGCCAGACTTGTCAGACGAGAGCTCCCAGAACATGCCTGGCTTGAGAGTTAGCTGATGATTGACTTGGTACAGTAGATTGTACTAACCTCCAGCGAGACCCTTGCTCTTGATGTATGCGGCCTTCTGGCGGATGATGTTGGGAGTGTCGTACGACACGAGCTCCTTCTTAGCCGAGTCGTAGCTGTAGCTCGAGCCAAGAGCAGAGTTCTCGGTCACCTTGGCGCCGGAGATGGGAAGCGCCTTGTAGTCGTAGACACCTGCCTCCCAAGTACCGGTGCCGATGCCGTTGAAGGGCTGGCGGATGCCGTTGGTCTGCTCGAAGGCACGGCCGTAGAGCGGCATACCTAAATAAAACATGAGCATATCGTAACAATTATTTGACTAGACTACTTACCCATAGCAATCTTGCCGGCGGTGGCGCCGTTGGCAATGTACCACTTGACGGCGGTATCAGTGTCAGTCTTGGAGTTGGTGGGTCCGTACAAGTTGGCTTGATCATCGGAGGTAGTCGACCAGGAACCAGCATAGTCGTATGCCTGAAACCAACGACGCATTAGATTTTCCCGCTCCTTCAAGCAGAGAACCTTACTTACCATCAAGTTCCAGAACGAGAGAGACGCATCCATCTGCTTGACGAGCAGGTTGGAGTAGTTAGGCTGACCAGCAGGGACGGCAGCCTGGAGAAGTTGTGAGAACTATCATTATCGACGCATATAACTAGGACCTACGGTGATGAGATACGGGTTGGTCTCGCCCTTCTTAGAGGCGTGGTTGTTAAGTGCGGTACGAAGCTCCGAGAGCAGGGAGGCAAGACCCTGAGCCTGAGCGCCGGCGGCGGGGTACTCGTAGTCGATATCGCTATGATCCATTCACGTTAGTCTATGCTGGAATTTAGAGTATATGTAATACGACGCACATTCCGTCGAGACCATTGTCCTCGAGGATCTTGATAGCGCTAGTGATGAAAGTGCTGCGAGCGGACTGGTTGGTGACGAAGTTGAAGTGTCCAGCCTGAGAGTAGGTCCAGCCACCGATGGAGAGGAGGACCTTGAGACCACGGTTCTTCTGCTTGAGGAGATAGAGCTGCTTGAAGTTACCGTAGACGTTGTTGCCGACATCGTTCCAGGAGTCGCCATCGTCTAAAAAGTATAACTAAGAACAAATACTAGTGATTCAAGATACAAGTTCTTACAGTGTTTCTAAAGAGAATCAAGTTACTAGCGGAGATAATATACGTTAGGAAAAACTCACAGTTTGATCCGCAAAGGTATCGGTCAGTTTGACCTCCCCGGTCGTAGCATCAGTATCCGCAAACCTGTGGACAGCACGAGTGTTAGATCATATTTGTCACCCTATATAACATTTGCTTTACTTACCCGTAGAGCACATGGGTTAGCTTGCTGGCATCGATCATTTGAGGGGCTGTGTTCACGCATGAGTACCAATGAGTTTGAATCCGCCGCATTTACTCACTGAAAGCGCGTGCATAGATGCCCCAGTTCACGAAGTATCCGATGTTCACCTTGCCGTTAGCACGCCTGTCGATGACGGTGCGGCGCTCATGAGCGGGCTGGACCGCAGCGGTGCGGTTGGACAGAACAGTGTTGGGGGACGCCTTGGACAGGAAGTTGTCGGGGCGGTGGTGGACCTGGGTGGCGGAAGCCGAGAGGGCAGCGCCAAGAGCGAGAGCGAAAGACAAGTAGTGCATTGTGGGATGTGCGAACTGTAGAGTGAAGTGTCTCGAAGACCTGGAGCCTGTAGTATTACTATCCTCTCCTGATAGCTTTTATACTGATTGCGCCCCCTCTGCCAAGAGATAAAGTATTAGAAAATCAGGCAAGCATGCATAGTGGACCATCTGACCTCTTGGTGGCGGGCCGACAAAACAACCCGACTCCTTCGCCTGTGTATCCGACTCGAACCGACCAAAGTTCTTCGCATGACCCACCAGTACATCTAGTCAGAACTTACATTCCCTAACTGAACACTCCGCCTGATATGATCGGCATCTACGCTTTGTACCTGACAAAGCCCATCTGAGCTTGCTTCTTTCAAGAAGTGTGACCAACGTGTGTCGACGGCGGACACACGAGCGCGGCACTCGGAACACGAGGATGCAAGGTCTCGAGGTATGTTCGGTCGAGAACCGAGGCTCGGGTTGTCGAGAAGCCGCTTTCGGTTAACGCGCCCGCGTGCACGCACACCTTCGTTCTTGTAAGCGCCAGACTACCACACATGCTTGTGAGGCAATAACGACCATTTCAGTACAAGCCAAGCGGGCGGAAACGGAGCGCGTCTGTCACCTGGTTCTTGTAGAGTCTTGGCTGGGCGACGTGTAGTTGCCCTGGATCTGGTCAGATGAGAGAACCAAAAATCAATCAATCGCAGAGAGTAAACAACAAGCATAAATCTTCTCAAAACGGTTCGAACGACTCAACGATTTCTTCGTTCGATGTGGCATTGCTGCAGTTGGTGCTGTGCTATTGGCACGTCTGCTGACTTGATCCTCCGGCTCCAGCCAGTGAGACAACACCAACCTCACAAAAACTCGGCGCCGAAAGGGAGGAATAGCCACGCCGGTGTTACCGAGGCTCATTGAATCGCCACTAGGATGTCGGCTACACACGCGAATAAAGTAACTCAGGTCGGTTACTGGATCGGTTGCGCCTGGGATCGTTGCCAAGCCAAAGTTGGAACAATACCACGTGATGATGACGCAGGGCCAAACAAATACCTCCAAATTGATTTTCTTGGTTTTTGTGCCGCAGTTACCAGTACAGGGTTTCAAGCTGTTAACTCTTATGATAATAACAATGATACTTCTTATCACTTTAAACCGTTGCGTCTCACCTCCGCATCTTTCTGGGGGTTGAATTAAGGCTATTGGCTAGTGTTCCTCGATGTGAAGTGAGTTGCATTTACTTCCTTCAGACCTTAGCACTCCTAATACAAACAATTGCATTCTACTCTATCTAACCGACGAGTCAGAGCTTACTACATTATCAGCCAGCGGGAGATTTCCTATCCTACTTACTTTCTACGCGGCTTCCAACCATACCCTCGTCTAAGTTTGTAAGCGTTACCTCGAAGGTAGCTCTACTTTTATCTTAGTGCTAGGTAGGACGTACCGCAGTGCCCTACGTTTCGGCGACAAGCTCGCTTACACCTATCCTCAAATACAGCACGCTTCGCTTGCGTATCTTATGCGCCTCTGCTTAATATACTCAATAAACATGCGCAATCAGGCCATGTAAGCATAACCGCTGGGTGTTATTTTTGATAGTTATAGTTGCGATCAGAAGGCGCACTAGCAGCTAACCAGTACTTAGATTGCTCACTATGTGTGAGCCTAATGGTTATGCGTCGAAACCATGCCAAAGGACAAAAGTAACAGGTATTTTCCCGCCGAGATTTAGCAAAAAAGCGTTGAGGAGCACAATATCTGAGAACCAAGAGCGAGAAAACATGTTCATTGAGGACAATATACTAGTACATCATATATAGATGTATTTACGTAGATAATCCCCAAGGGCCAAAGAAAATCCGAATATCCAAATGCCATTTTCCTAAGATTTTTGGGCGTATACGTTGCCACGCTTACTAGGCCATACCCTTCTTGACGTTGTCAAACTGGGAGTAGGGGTAGTTCAAGTGGTTTTGGGTGGTGTCGAGGGCACCGATGTTGGCCGCAGAGATCGCGACGAGGTTGTCGGCGCCAGTCTTGTCAGACGAGAGCTCCCAGAACATGCCTGGTTCGAGAGTAAGCAGGCATTCTACTTCAGTACACGGAGTCACACTAACCTCCAGCGAGACCCTTGCTCTTGATGTATGCAGCCTTCTGGCGGATGATGTTAGGCGTGTCGTACGACACAAGCTCCTTCTTGGCAGAGTCGTAGCTGTAGCTCGAGCCGAGAGCAGAGTTCTCGGTCACCTTCGCGCCGGAGATAGGGAGAGCCTTGTAGTCGTAAACGCCTGCCTCCCATGTGCCGGTGCCGATGCCGTTGAAGGGCTGACGAATGCCGTTGGTCTGCTCGAAAGCGCGTCCGTAGAGCGGCATACCTATATGATTCAAACGTAAATGCGCTGCGTATTACTTTTAGTGTTTAAGTGCCTACCTAGAGCAATCTTGTTAGCGGCGGCGCCATTAGCGGTATACCACTTGACGGCAGTATCGGTGTCGGTCTTGGAGTTGGTGGGTCCGTACAAGTTGGCTTGGTCATCGGAGGTAGTCGACCAGGAGCCAGCATAGTCGTAGGCCTATAGTTACGCAATGTTAGACCATTCGGCGTTTCGGCTCGTGGGTCAACTTACCATCAAGTTCCAGAACGAGAGAGACGCATCCATCTGCTTGACGAGCAGGTTGGAGTAGTTAGGCTGGCCAGCAGGGACGGCAGCCTAAGGAAAGTGTGAGAACCCATGAACGTTGACGCATATAACCGGAACATACCGTAATGAGATACGGGTTGGTCTCGCCCTTCTTGGTAGCGTGGGCGTTGAGCGCGGTACGAAGCTCCGAGAGGAGAGAGGCAAGGCCCTGAGCCTGGGCGCCGGCGGTGGGGTACTCGAAGTCAATATCGCTATCATACCGGTCAATATACACGTGATCTTGTATGGTGAACATTTGACTTACATTCCATCGAGGCCGTTGTCCTCCATCTGTTGGATAGCGCTAGTGACGAACGTCTTGCGAGCGGATGCGTTGGTGACAAAGGCGAAGTGTCCGGCCTGGGAATAGGTCCAGCCACCAATGGAGAGAAGGACCTTGAGGCCACGGTTCTTCTTCTTGAGGAGGTATAGCTGCTTGAAGTTACCATACAAGTTGTTGCCAACATCGTTCCAGGAGTCGGTATCGTCTGAGGAACGCATATCAATATGAGCGGTAACTCTAAGGAACATCACCCTTACAATGTTTCTAAAATAAGAGGTTAGCCGTCTGGAATATGAAGTATCAGGTGGAGCTTACGGTTTGGTCAGCGAAGGTATCAGTCAGCTTGACCTGTCCGGTCGTCGGGTCGGTGTCCGCGAACCTGTTTTGGACAAGTGAGTTAAAACACAGACTCCACCGCAACAACCAAGAACTACGCACCCGTAAAGAACGTGAGTCAACTTGCTGGTGTCGATATTTTGAGGGACTGCACCCATATATGAGTAAGCAGTTAGTTTGAGTCCGGCGCATTTACTCACAGAAATTACGCGCGTAGATACCCCAGTTTACGAAGTATCCGATGTTCACCTTGCCGTTGGCACGCCTGTCAAGGACGGCGCGGCGCTCATGAGCGGGCTGGGCGGTGGTGGTACGGTTGGACAGAACAGTGTTGGGGGACGCCTTGGTAATATAGTTCTCAGGGCGGTGGTGGACCTGGGTGGCGGAAGCCGAGAGAGCAGCGCTGAGGGCGAGGGCGAGAGAAAGGCAGTGCATGATAGGATAGTCGAGTGAGAGAGCCAAATATGTTGAAGACCTGAAGCCTACCAAATCCTAATCCTCTCCTGTCATCTTTTATACTCCCCCTTTACTTTCACTGCCAAGAAACTCGACATTAGAAAATCAATTAAGCACGCACACTACCCGTCTGAAATGTATTCAACTGCACAC
This sequence comes from Ceratobasidium sp. 395, assembly GCA_019616345.1. Lineage (NCBI taxonomy): Eukaryota > Fungi > Basidiomycota > Agaricomycetes > Cantharellales > Ceratobasidiaceae > Ceratobasidium > Ceratobasidium sp. 395. Next base: position 14,254 of record WSTH01000599.1, read on the forward strand.
CATCGAAGGCACAAATTCTTAGCCTGCACACCCGAGTTGAACCGACCTGACTTCTCTGCGCCTTCCACAAGTGCGCTTGTTCAGAACGTGCGCTCCTTAATGCAATACGTTACCTTATTAGACAATATTACATGTCTCGTGCTTGAGCGCGAGAGTTGGAACACGAGGATGCAGGTTCTGGAGGCGCGTTTGCTCAAGAACCGAGTCTTGGGTTGTCGGGAAGCCTCGGTTAAGAAGTCGGCGCGTGCGCTACCCTCGGTCTAAGCGCCATTGAACTACAACACGTGTGCCGGAAAGCATATAGCGACCGAACCATACAATGCTGACGGGTGATAACGGAATCGTCGTTTCTTTCGAAGCTTCAATCTTGACCAAATGACCAAGGATCATGCTAGAGGTTGATTCGACGAAAGAACCAGAAATTGATCAATTGGGAGATGAATCGCAAACAAATACAAATCTACTCAAAACAAGCCCAACAAATCGTCGCTTGCCTGCTGTGGCGGCTTTTGCTGCTGCTGTTGAGACTGCGCCCCCAGCCCACCTAGCGAGCCGAACCCTCCACCTCCACTAACAGGCGAAATGATATTGCTCCCTCCTACGCTTGGCGAACCAGCGATAGGCGACATGGCCGCACTAGTACTGTTAAGATTCATAGAGTCGCCACCAAAGATGTCAGCCAAGTCGGCGAGTGGGTTGGATGAGGTAAGAATTGCGGCTGGACTTGTTGTCAAGTTGAGATTAGCGAGCGAGTTCGTCGTGCCAGTACCGGGTGCAGGGTCGTCGAAGTCTAGCAGGTTTTCGGCTTTTCGGCCGGCGGCGACGGTTTATAATGCACGTTCGACGTCCTCTTCGAGACTGTAAGATAGAAACGAGAAAAGGTAGAAAGAAAGAGGGGTTAAAATTAGGTCAGCGATAAGGTCACGAATCGGCGATGGACTGAAGGCATCAAAGGCGGGGTTGAGATCTCCGGGATGGTGTGACCAGATCTCGCGTTAAGCGAACACCTGGACCGCGCGAAACACGACGTGACGAGCCACAGCCGATATTGCTTAAGCGAGCCGGTTGCACCGACATGAAACCGAACGCTCGTTTCATGCCGAGGAGCGCCGCAAGGAACCTGATCGGAGAGAAAGCACTCACTCAGCGCCAAGTCCCCTCGCACCGCCAGCACCAACCCTTCCACTACCTATGAATGTTTCTGCGGGCTTGTGGTACACACTCGCGAGCGTCGACAAGTCCCGTATGAGCTCCTCTAGCACAGGAATGGGAATTGCTGTTCGGGGTAGCTCAATCGGCGGGCGAAGAGCAAGGATGACAGCTTTGCCTATACGAAACGAATGGTGTGAGTTGTTGGTCTAGGTATAAGCAACGAGCGCATTTTTCAATCAATCTCTGACGTTGACGAGCTGAGCAACAAAACTTCCCCGCAATATAGAGGATTTCAGGGACTCCAAAGACCACTCACCAGCACCCGCATCAGAGCTCAACGACAACAGCCTCCAATATATATACGCTCTATCCCTCACATCCGGGCTATCACAGTCTTTTGTAGCGGTCTGCAACACCCTCTGCACCACCGCCTGCGCGGGACCAGGTTTCTTCAAGAATAACTTTACTGTTGCTGAGAGAATTTGTAATTGGACCTATCCAGGCACGGTAGATGATGTAAGCTGACGTATGACGTAAATATGAGAAAAAAAGCGTACGGGATAAGCTTCCTCGAGGAACGAGTCAACAAATCCTTCGAGCAAATCTCCTGCGTTGTCAATCTTTTCCGCATGTTCTCCCACGATCCAAACGAGGCTCGCTCGCGCCTCAGGTTCGTCCAGCTCTTCAAGCGCTGTACACACAATTGGAATTACACCCTCGTATCGAGAAGGGTATTTTCTTAAAATATCCTGCAATGTTTATTAGTCTTTAGTTCCAAGTCAAAAAAATAAAGATGATGTTGGCGCAAAATAAGGAAGGGGGGGGGGGGGTTACGTTTGCGGGTAAAAAAAAGGAGATACCTTGACAACCACAATCGCCTCCTGAACGACGTAGCTCACGCGAGTCGCAATAAGGTCGAGCAAGACATTGACACAGCGTTCAGCGGAGGCTTCAATTTTGATTGCGCAGTGACCAATAGTTTTAATCGCGCGTCGGACAAAGTCGACGTCTGCTTCGGACGCGTATCTGTGGGCGGGGGAGGTATAGAAGGGGGGGGGGGCGGAAAGAAGGGGATAAAGGGGGCGATGAGGCGATGGTTAAAGGAGCGATTTGACCAAAGGAGCGTTACACAAGGTTTAGAATGTTTTGATAAAAGTTGTTTGTGTTGGAATAAGAGTGTCGGGGAGCGCAAAAGGAGGGGAGATCAAGTTAGTGTGCGACCAAAACAGAAGTAAAAGGGGGTGAAAGGGAAGGTGGTGACAAGAAAGGGTACGCACTCTTTCAGTTCGCTAAGCAGTGTATCTACGTTTTTCTCTGCGGCCAGTCGGACCTATCAACGAAAAAATGAGAGCTGTTTGGTGGAGATAAGCAGAGAAAAGGTACCATAATATCAAGCTTCTCGACTTTAACATATGGTGGGTCGTTATACTTGCAGAAGAACACACGCATCTCATTTTGGAGCAGATCGGGTTGGACCTGTGCGCCAATTCAGCTTAAAATTGAACAAGAAGACAGAGAGGCAAGGCTGACGAACCTGCAGCAACAAGTTGATATTCCTCAACGCGACCCACTGGACTTCTGGTTCTGCCGAGATGAGGGAGACAAGTGGAGGCGCCATTTTTCGTACAAGCTGAGTTTTGAGCTGTTGTCGCGAGACGTATTTGATGTGTACCATTATCGCCTATCCATCCTCATTTCAGCATCCTTCATTCACCTAATAAACGAGTCCAAAAACGGACCTTGATAGCAGCTAAAACTACACTCCCGTTGACATGCTGAAATTGAGGCATAATCCTCTCGCAAATATGCTCGGCTTCTTTCTCGTCTGTAGTTTTGTACCGCGCAAGACAGCTGAGAATGGTGACGCGGCCCCATTCAGAACATTCGTTTAGCGCGATGAGAAGTTTGGAGAGGATGTCTTGGCTGAGTTCAAATAAGCCACGAGAATCTGGGTTGGGCGATTCGTTGGTGGTAGTGTGGATGTCTACTAATGCTGCTACAGCGTTGGATACGACCTTCATACGATTGGGGGTAAGGTTCTGGGGCTGGAGTGCAGAGAAAAGGGTACGTACCATAGGGTTGCTATCTGATACCATGTCAAGAAGTTGTTCTAAAAATCCGTTGTCGATCGCGAGTTCGGGTTTGAGCTCATAGAGCTTGGCGACGCAGAGCGCGGCCGTTTTTCGGACGTAAGGATCCTGGTCCTTGAGCGCTTTGTGTAGCGGGTCTGAGAGGTAGTCTATGATTTTCTCGGCGCGTAAACAACCCATAGTTCGTATCGCCAGCGCTCGGACTAGCGGGTTGGGATCATTTGAGTCCTATCGCAAATTTAGATGAGATAGACACTGGATAGACGCAACATACCTTAACGAATGTGTTGACGGCGAGAATAACAAGCTCAGGCTGAGATTTGGCGTAATTCATAAGATAAAGATAGACCAGCTTCTTTTGTTCAAGATCCTCTGTCTGCATATTCTTGAGCACGTCGGGAAAGAGGCCAGAGACATCCTTCCCGACAGTCATGTTCGCAATCACGCGCTTGATCGCATCTTTGCGTCTATCGCGGTATTCAGAGTTCAAGTCCGCTCGTAGTTCATAGTTCTCGCCTAGAACGAGTTAAACACAAGCATAAAATCGAATAAGATAACTCACCCTTGCGGGGCGCTGGGCGGGACATAGCGGTCACGTGAAGAGTGTGGATGGTGTCACGTGCGCAGAAGTGACCCACCCTTCACCGCGATGCTGCCGCGCACATCGTCGGCCATCCCGATTGTCGCTCCGGGCTCGCGCACCAGTACCCCAACAAAGCGTACATCTACACCGTCCCCCAGCGGGTAAGATAAACTATTCTTTTTTTCCTGGTCTAATCTATCATTTACAGACCAACTTCACCCCCGGAATCTCCGACCGCATTCAAGTCACTTGGTGTACACGCTCCTGTTTTCGTCCCAAGGTTCTCAACACCTCAATCTGAGAATGGCGGTCACGAAACTCCACAAGCAAACACGACAGACGATCCGTTTGCGGCGTCGTATCAGCAGCATGTTCCCTATGAGCCGAGCGCTTATACCCCGTACTATGCGCCCCTTCTTCCCCCCTACACACTTGAGCCACTCGACTTTCACAACTATCACCCGAATGCGCCTCGATCTGCTCCTCCGCGGGAATATTTCATGACGCCAAACTTGCGAGACGAACTCCACCGTAAACAAGATGCGTCTCATCAGGCGCCGTACGGGCATCCGACTCCGCCCTTGCCGGACGAGGTGCATGCGTATCATTCACTGGTCCCGCTCGAGCCCGCATCCGGCCAAGGATTTTTTGGGACCTTTACGACGAGCGTGTATAGAGCCGTGAACAAGAACGATGGGGGGAGTTATGTCTTGTATCGTGTTGAGAGTAAGTTCCTGCGAGCTATTTTCTCGGTGGGGCGTTCATTTTGACGCGGATTCTGGCTCAATTCGGCTGAATGTCCTACGAGAATTGGGAATTTGGCTTAGAATACAGCCTGAAATTTGCCAAAATGGACCGCCTTGATATTTACGAGACTGACTATAACGTAGATTGTCGGCTACCCCATGATTCTGCTCTTACCGCAATCGAAGCCTGGTCTACGATGCCCCACCCCTCTATCGTTCGTCCGCATGAGGCGTTCACGACCCGCGCCTTCAACGACCAATGTGCGTCGCCTGTCACGCCGTACGCTCTCCCATCCTACTCACATCCCATTCACCGCCAGCCCTGGTCGTGGTATACGACTATCACCCGCTTGCTCGTACGCTCCAGTCTAACCACCTCTCACCATCGACTCCGCCGCCGTCCTCTGCGTCTCAACCTCTACACACCTCACCCTCGAAACAACGACAGTTTTCGCCCTCTCGGTTCAATCCTAATCCAGGATCTCCCGGCTCGCACTTCTCACCCTCCCCGGCGTTCTCGTCCTCCAGTACGTTCGGCAGCCCAACCGGAGCATACGGCTTCCCTCCGAGCTTCTCCAACTACTCGCTTCAAAGTCAAGCGGCCAGCGCACGGGCCAATTCGCTCCCCCATTCTATCTCACAGACACTCTCCCAGTCATCATCTTACCAGTTTTCCCCGCAACAACCTTTCTCGCCTCAGTTCTCGCCCCAGTCCCAGTTCTCTCAGCCACCTGCGAGTACGAACGTTGGTTTTAGCCAGCAGCAGGGCGTGCAGCCTGTGGATGAGCGACTAGTGTGGACGTACTTGTTGCAACTGGCTAGTGCTGTGAGGGCTGCTCATGCGCGCGGTTTGGCGGTACGATGTTTGGATCCAAGGAGGGTGCTTGTGACTGGAATTGGTCGGTGAGTGCTCTATTTTCATATAGTGAAGTCACGGTTTAATTCCAAGGTTAACAAAGAGTACGGATTAATGCGGTCGGAATCATTGATATCATGTCATACGACGGGCAAGGTACACCAGACGTCTACCTCGTAAGCTCAATCAACTATCTATACTTTTCCCCAAGAATCCTTATTCGCTTCCCCTGAAAACAGCAAGAAGACCTGCTCTCGCTCGGCTCCCTCCTTCTCCAACTTACATCTTCATCTTCACCACCCCAATCACCTCGTTCGACAGCAGTCGGTGCGCTGAACCGGTTCTCACCGTTATTGAGACAGGCGGTCGTGTGGTTGATCACTCCTGGTGTCGGAAAGGTACTAGAGGAGTTCCCTCGTTTCTGTGTGTTATGGGATGAGAGGCTGATATAGTGATATACTAGACCATCGACCACTTATGGAAGGAGATTAGTCCGGAGATTATCGGCGCTGAGATGAATGCCATGCTCGAGTACGTTTTTGTTTACTTGATTTGTCCCGTATGCAACACAACTTCCTTTTTGGGCTAATCCCACATCTATATGCTCGCATATATCCTATCAACTAATAACTGAACCTTTGATATTCCAGTCACGCCGATTTGCTAGAGAACGAGCTGTCTCGAGAGCTGGAAAATGGCAGACTCGTAAGGCTATTGTGTAAATTTGGATTCATCAACGAACGGCCAGAGTACGTCAACTCGAGCCCCCCAATTACTTCCCAAGCGTTTTTGTACTTACTCGTTTATAGGTTTGACCATGATCCCCGGTGGGCGGAAACAGGCGACCGGTATATTATCAAGCTCTTCCGAGACCATGTCTTTCATCAACTCGACACGCGGGGAAAGCCAGTGCTGAACTTGACGCATGTGTTTACGAACTTGAACAAGGTGCGCATATATTCTCTCAAGTTTACGTACTTCTAGTTACTTACATTCGGTTTCCCTTGCTGTCGCATTTCGTTTATAGTTGGATGCAGGAAGCGATGAACGACTGATGCTTGTTTCGCGTGACGAAAGGAACTGCCTGGTTGTTTCTTACAAAGAGATCAAAACGTGTATCGAGAGCGCGTACCGGTACGTTCTCCGTATCTCTTATATGTCGCGAGCCGGGATTTGACCCGTGGATCGTAGGGACTTGTCCAAGTGATGGTGGAGTTTTGCGTGGATAGATTGTTTTGTCTCGATACTTTTGGAATATACAAAAACAGTAGAAAATGTACGGGAAAAAATACATATTGTATTCAGATTCGATGATTTAGCTTGAGGCAGAGTGGGCGGGTATATTATACGAACTGTAGGGAACCGCACCGGGTTGGAGGAGACAATCACGCATACTGCTTATTCGTTATACAACCCGTTCCTCGCCTCTAAGGGCAGGGACTATTTGAGTCTTTCTTTTCTTTTTTTTAACAAGGTCGCTTTTTCTGCTCTATTT
>WSTH01000600.1:0-21163 GCA_019616345.1 Ceratobasidium sp. 395
GAGGTACGGAGCTTCGTTACAACTAGTGAACATCACCACATCCTGACGTGACAACGCCAGTATATTTTATCGTATTCTCGAATATTTATGTATTCGACAAACATCGGATAATCTGCCGGGTTGATGGCAAAGACCGGTATCACGAGGCTGAAATTCTGAGGGCGAACCCTCCGGAAGTCGAGGGGGTGTTTTACATAGATGATGTGGAATACCGCTTTGATCGTCAGCATCGGCTCTCACATAATCTTAACGGCCAATGGCGGATGACGACAATCTATCCTGATTTGCAGAGTGCAAGAACACAGGTAGCTCGTTGGCCGGAGCAGAGTGAGTCTACTGTTTGATGCAAAAACCCCTGAGTGTTGACGAACTCGATTACAGACTAAGCTGCTTCAAGATTTAGCACCTCTTTCAAGGCGCCTGGCTCTATTTAAGAAGTTCGCATCCGGCTGTATTCTTACTCTATGGTTATGAATGAGCGATATTAGTACAAACATAGAATTTTCAACCCTTTATATATATCTCCAGGTTTGAATCGCAAGCAGACAATCTCCAAACGAGGGCGGATCATTACGACACTGCCAATGATTGAACAACACGCCGAGTGCCAAGGACAACCAAACTGTGAGCTTACATCCAGGGTAATATAAGCTCAGCCTTGCCGTCATGCGTGAGAGATTGACGCAGACTACACGATTAGTATCACAGCCCTTACAACAAATAACCAATAACGGACGTCACCTAAAAGTGCCCATTGCACAACTGTTGCAGAATCATTAATACCATAGGGCTCAAACCGGCTCTTCGAGCTGAAACAAAAAGCAGATACCTGTGCATTGAAGTGTTTGTACCGGTCTGTGCGAGTTCAACTCGGCTCCAGTAGGCAAACACAATTCGAAGTAGTGAATCACTACTAGTGATACGGCAGCCTTACGAGATATAAGACGGCACGATGCCTCCCATACGTACGGGAAACTTGGATTCTCAGCTAGAACTTAAAAATCTGGATTCGGAAAGGCGCATTGACAGGGATCGCCACAAGTCACGTGATAGAACAGTAGATAACTCCCGTAAAGGCTCAAATCAACTAAGACTAAACTAAACTAAGCCGTTTCCAAATTGGGACAATTAGAACATGGAGTAATCGGTTATTATCATAAAAGCGCCATCTAGACCTTAGAACCGGCTAGACTAGCACAGCTTTGCCGTTACGAGAAGCGACCCAGCGACCCAGCGAGTCACGGATGAGCCGTGTTCTTACTGTCGATTTCAACCAGTGCCAAGTCGACTCGGAAGTTGAAATAATATTTGACCGGGTCGTAAGTTGACGGTCACAGCTTACACCGGGATAAGCTCGCGAGAAGCGAAATGATGAGCCGAATGAACATGCGGAAGCAGGCAGTGCGGTGCCAAGTCGACTCGCTTGAACAACGTGCCAATCTAGGACAATAACATTACACAGCATATATGCATGTTGGGGAACTTATATATAGAGGTCGATTGACCGGATTCAGTATCGAACATTCGTTCTCCCTATGGCCACCCCTGCACTACCGAGACCACCAACAATCCAAGAGGAGCCAAAAACCTCCGAGCAGTCCATTGACGACCGAAGGGACGCATCGCGTATTACTGGCCAGGTGAAAGTAGAAGATGTGGACCAAGGTAAACTTGATACTCGAGTAGAACCTTCCGAGAACGGGGGAAGTGACGAACTCGAAGAGTTACTTCATAAAATACGCGGTAAAGTTTAGCTCACTCACATGCTTTAGGAAAATACTGAGGAATATTCAGATCTTTCCGTTAAGGAGGAAGATGAGACTAGTAATCTCGAAGAAGAGCCAGACTCGAAGGTGCTTGGTCCTCAAGAGGATACTGAGGCGACATCAGATCCGCGCTGCCCCTCAAAGGGCCAAGATCAGACCCAGGCGGTAAGTATTATTATCTTCCACATGCAGCATTATCATTTGCTCATACCAAGGGATCTGGATGCCAGCCTAGGCCCAAGGGGTTTACCCTGGAGCCTCACCATGCTAACATGCTCCTCCGAAACCCAGGTCTGGACAACCCAGTCATAGCTTAAACCCCCAGAACCATCTGACCACCATTTCGAGCAGTCTACTTCGTCGTGTTTCCGAACGTCTACATGTTCGATATACACCGCATCGTTTGCCGGGTGGATAATCAGGACAGGCATCACGAAGTCGACGATGTAAAGCCGAACCCTCCGGGTGCTGGAAACGTGTTTTCAATCGACAACATCTCGTATTGGTTCGACCGCAGCAATCAGCTCTCGTACAACCTTGACGGTCAATGGTACACGGAAGCAACTTATGTGGACCTGTCGAGTGCAAGGAGAGAAATAGTTCGTTATGCGGAGCAGAGTGGGTTTGATATTTGATACTAAGATGTGGCCGAGCTGACGAGCTTGGCTACAGATCGGCTGCCACTTCCTGCCCCCGCAGCGGAACCATCTACAAGTAGGACAAACACCCACCGCGCCTCCCGTCAAGACACGTTCCGAGTTTCAAATCTCGCCGGTGAAGAGGACATGTACCCACCATTCCCTCAGTATCCTGCACAGGCCGAGGTCGACGCCTGGTTTCAGCAATTCAAAGCTCGACGAGAAGCATTGCAGAAGCAAGCCGGACGAGCCTTAGACATCAAATGTCCGGTAGAGAACTGTTGGAAGGCCCAAAGGCGCCCTCAAGCGCTACGAGTGAGTAACATATACCTCGCTTTTATCTCAGAGTATTGAGACCCAGACCCGTAGGATCACCTATATTTCCATTTTGGTATCAAACGTGAGTCGCATTCATCAACGTATAACAACCAACATATTTACCCATGACATACCAAACCATAGCATATAGCTGCGAAAATTTTGGTTGTCCAATTGCGTTTGAGACCGAAGCCAACATGAAGAGGCACATGGATACTTGTATGTATAATCGTCGTGTGCGGTGGTGATGCGATTATGGTCAGTGGTCGAGGAGCTCACCCAGATGGTTCAATTACGTAATCGTGATTCATTATATGCGTTCATCTTGTATCTTCTTTTCTCAACCAATGCCAGCTCATATCTATGACTTTTAACCAACTATCCCCGAGCAAAGTGGCAGTCCGCCCCCATTGTATGCGCCTTGGTCTCCTTTTTTCTGTCTCGTTCATCTCTTATCATGTAATGTTGCCCATAGGGCCCGCCTAGCCCCGAAACGACAATAGATACATGATTTTCTTAAAAAAAACCAACCATCTCCCAATCCTTTGGTCTTCACACTCGAAAGTTCTCATAAACACTGCACACAGCTTGCATTACAACAAAACAAACAACAAAAAGTCCTACACAAAAAAAAAGAGTACTCGCACAAAACGTTTTACCTCTACACACAACAAACAAAAACGAACAAAAAAAGGAAAAAAGGAAACACAAACTATGGATGATGGATAAGTTACACTGTAGCAAAGCGCGTTGGGCTTGACTATTTTGAGATAAAAGACAAAAGATGAGTTGTGTGTTGTGGTGGCCCGGAACCGGTACGGGTCGGGGGTATCGTCGTAAAAACATCGTTGGAGACGTGAGACATTCGTTAGGCGAGCGTGCTGAGCGGACCGAAATCCATAAACAAGCCCCGGTGCGGATCACGTCCGTGCATCTGTCCATATTCTGTCGTATCCTCTTCTCTATACCTCTCAAACCTGTCACCCAATCCCAATCAGCACTCTCTTCCCCTAAAAAAAACAAAATAAAATAAAGACTCACTGGCTAGCATCCCCATCCCCACCAAGCTGCGGCACATACGGCGGCTGCACCTCCTTGCTCGCAAGTTTCTCCCACGGCACCTCGGCGAACCACATATGACCCAGAATCTCACCGCTCCCGCCGCTCATATTGCCCAACCGATTACTCAAATCGACAGTCAACAGTCCACGCATAAGCTCCACGCTCAACGGCTCGAAATACCTCGGATACTCGATCCGACCGGCTCGAATACGTTCATACAGCCTCATCGGATTCGGCTCTTCTGAAAAAAACGGAGGACACCCCGCGAGCATCTCGTATAACAGAATACCGACGGCGTACCAGTCCACGCTCTTGTTGTACGGCCGCTGGTTCACGATCTCGGGCGCGAGGTAGTCCGGGGTGCCGCACAGGGTCCATGTGATGTCCGGAACGTGTTTGGCAAAGCCGAAATCGGTGAGTTTGATATGCCCGTCTGCGCCGAGGAGGATGTTTTCGGGTTTGAGGTCTCGGTAGATGATGTCGTGTGAGTGGAGGTAGTCGATCGCGAGGATGACTTCGGCGGTGTAGAATTTAGCCACTGGGCTCGGGAAGCGCTGTATACACCGACACCGGAGTCAACTCCGTATTCCGATGGGGAAAAAAAAAGGAACCGAACAAACCTTGGATTTTCTGAGCAGAGTGAAAAGTTCTCCGCCGGGTACAAAGTCCATGACCATGAACAGATTGTTCACGTCTTGGAACGTGCCCCATAGGTTGACGATAAACGGATGGCGGACGGTGGCGAGCACGCTTCGTTCGCTGTTGGTGTGCTCGACCTGTTTTTGTTGGACGACTTTGGCCTTGTTGAGCACTTTGACGGCGTAGTGACGGTGGTTGTGTCGGCTGCACGCTAGACGTTATCCAGGAACGGGAAGAAGTGAGCTAAAAATGGCTTCGAAATTGGATTGGAAAAAATATAGCGTACCGAGGTGAACACGTCCAAAACTCCCCGTCCCGAGCGTATGCAAGATCCTAAAGTCCTTGAGCGTATAGTTGTTCAGCTTGCGTTTCTCCTTTTTCGGTACACCGCGGGATAGCATCGGCGTTGCCGGACCAGACACGCTCGGCGCAGCGCTCTGCAGTAACGTATTGATCGCTCCTTCTCTGGGCCCCGCTCCTGTGACTGATACAGCCGATGTCGGAGTAGTATCAATCCCAAGCTCGTGCATCTTTCCGAAAAACTCGTCCATCGCACGCGCGTCGTACGCCTGAGCCTGAGTCTGGTCGAGCATCGCGTTGAGGTCGACGTCCATATTCATGATATCCATCGGTATATCCACACCTAAATCCGCGAGGAGACCCGAGTCGAGGGTAGGTGGCGACGGCGCATCGCCATATGCGCTCTCGAGCAGCGCATCCAAGGAAACGTCTGGCTGTTCGGGCTGGGGTGGGGCAGGGTAATGCGTCGCGCCGGGCGAAGCGTGCGAATAAGCAGAAGATATCGACGAACGAGTCGTACCAGCAAAGAGCGAGGGCGTCGTAGCAGACGATGGAGCAGACGGATAGTACTGCTGGTGCTGTTGCGGGTGCTGCTGCTGGGTATAGTGCGCGCGGTGGGGCTGTTTAGGCCATTGCTGGCCCGGGTGCATCGAGCCGTGCATCGCGCTGGCTACACCGTTGAGGCTGGGCATCATCCTGGGCATAGCAAAAGGTCGTAAGGTGTGGGCGTGTGGTAGAGGAGAATGGGCAAAAGTGCGCTTGGCTACTTGACTCTATCTGTCCAGGGTCAGATTCAGGGTTCACCTTTGTTCGACCTAGACAACAACAGGCCCAAATATGCTTCGGTCCACTACAACAATAATAGACTTTGAACTCTTTTCCTTTCAAAGGAGTGCTGTGTATTCACATTCCTCCACGTCGGCCCGTGAGGATGCGTAGAGTGTAGGTATATAACCCTGAACGGCGTCGTGCCTATATGGTGATACGGAGGGCGCATCGTGCGATGTTGGGGATACTATCATGCCAAGAACTTGTTCTAGGGCGTTGCGTGTGAGTTCATGTGCTGTACGTCCGGTATCCGGGATTATCGCGTCGCGTCGACCGGTACGCGTCAAGCATATACAACACCCAACTGACCAAGCAAACGTCTATGCGTCATCTTTCTCTAACTCTCACCCCTTCGCCCTCACCTCCCTCCTCACCACGCCTCCAAATGACCTCGATACCCGCCAACCTGAAACAATTCCGCACATGGCCGCATGAGGCCTGGAACCCCAAAACGCTCAAAACTCGAGGTTTCGAAGAACAATGATCAAGTCTCAACCTCGCGCTTATTTGGACCTGTTTTGGGGTCATCTGGCCACGTGCGCCGAATAGGGGTCGACGGTTTCACACGGCCGTACATACATGTAGTTCGAGGGTTCGTCTCTAAACGAAGGCCGGTGTTTGCTCATCGCAGCAGTCGTGTCCACCCAACTGCTCATCGTTGCGCTGTAGCAGACAAGCCAAGTGGATGCCACGCGTATGCTGCGTATCAGCGCAGTGATAACGGGTGCCACCGCCAATACAGTAGGCTGATCAGACGCTGCACCGCCTTTCTCGACGGCGTTGTAAAGAATCGGAAGATCGGGACGGTGGCGAATGTCGATCATCTAGATGGCACGTGGCCAGTATGGCTTCTATCCCGAGGTCCGGTCCGAATAACCCGACATCGGCCAATTTGTTGCTCGAGCTTAAAATGAATGGTCGCAAAGACACAGAAGTTTTGTATTCAGATGAAGCGACGGTGTTGACATGGATGATTAAAATGATGAACGGTTGGCGTTCGAGTTGAATGTTTTGCATCGAGCGCTGGAGAAAACTCAGAGATGAGCAGCCTACTGGACAGCGAGGCTGGGAACCGAGGTAGAGAGGCGAGGAGCTGAAGCACCTCTGTACAGTACTAAAATATAAACTTGAGCTAGTCTATACGTGGTTTAGAGAATGGCAACTTGCTATGCTGTTCGACTTACTGTTGAAAACTATGTGATGATTCGGAATGAAGTGCTATGACTTAGTTATGCATCCTGGTACTGACTTGGCTATCACGTCTAGGAAAAAGCACCACTCAGAGATAGCATGTTCGGACAGGTTTGCATCATTGATTGGTGCTGGTTCACAATCGCGCGCCTAGAGCGCCAATATCATCAAGGAAACCGTCAGAGCAAAGAGACAGCATATTGAACTAAGATGTACAACCAAGAGCGTATATACAGTGTTATACATAGTACATAAATAGATTACAAGTGAGACATATGAATTATACATGGGTATATGATAGATTGTGTCCGCACCGAGTGTGAGTTACATCTTTAGAGAGGGGGAGCTAGGGTATCTGGTAAGCGAAGTTATCTATAGTCGTGGCTGAGTCGTGGCTATCATGCATGAATGGCGTTATTCGTCTGAGTGCGAATTCAAAGTAGGATTGAGAGTGTGAATACTAGGGATCCCCATATAAGCAATGCTTGTGGGGCGGCGTTTCGAAGTGCAAGAACTTGGACACCGTATTGCGCTGTTTCCCACTTTTGGAAGTGTATGGACTGCAAATTGTTGATACGGTGGTTAGTACCTATGACTCAGGTGCCTGAGCGAAAACATACTGCGTCAGCTGCCTGATCACCAAGGTTCTGCGACTCATTGATCAGATGGTAGCTGGTCGCTACCGATATAAATCCCAGGGCGAGTGCAGTAGTGGGTATGAGCCGGATGGCGCTCTGACCGCGAATTACGAGCGATGCACTACGAAAAGCGTCAGCGAGATGTCGAACAACAGGCTGATAGACTACTTACATTATGAGTACACATGCCTATATAAAAAAAACTTTAGAGTCTGTGTATGCTAAAAGACTTTACAGAAGCTTACTAGATACATCACTTGCGTCCACTCTCGCTCGTTCTTGGCCTTGAAGCTCCTCCACTCACTCACATACGCAATTCGGCCCGCCCATGCTCGAGAACACCTATTGAGGTGTGCGTCTGCGCCGGCACCAAAGCATAGCTTTGCGTAGGACGCATATACCCCGGTAAACGCCGGTGGCTTATCGGTTAGCGTTGTAAACCGGTCAAGGCACGCTCCGGCTGTCCCAAAGTTGTTTACAACCCGGGCGTGCCATATCATAGACCACAGTCGTGCTGCATACGCTGGTTAGAGATACAGGCATGTACAAAATCGTACGACGCACCAATGGTATATGTCTGAAACACGTCGATTGTATCTGAAAACGTGTTGAGTAGGAACAGAAACTCCTGGATCTGCGCTGCAGAAAACGGTGACGTCGATCCGTCCGATGTACTGGCGTCTACAAGTTAAAACGTTAAGCCAGACTCGCCCGAACATCTTGTTTCACAAACGTACCGACTGCAAGGCTGGCGAGTACCACCTTCAGATCTTGCAGATCCTTGACAGAGGCTGATACTGGCGCGGGAAAGTTCTCCAGGTGCATCCAGTACTCCTCGCGCAGCATGTTCTGCGCTCGCTGCGGCTCCGCAGCTGATATGGAGCTTGGAACTTCGTTGCCGGCCCAGGTTATGGTCTTGGCAGAATGGTTTACGAGGTAGTACCGGTTAGAAGCCCCGTCCGGCATCACAAATGCGGTGCCACATTCTTCGAGGCCAGCTCGCTGAAGGAGCTCCCTGCCGAGTGCCTCAAGTGGCTCGTTGATCGGTTGATTTGAGACTATGCAGCTTGCGTAGTGGATTATTGACCCTTCGGGGTGGGTTGTAGTGCAAGGTCCACTTTCATCAGTTGTGCACTTATAAGTGGGGACAGTGGGATTGTGTACGAGTATCCAAGGTTGGAAAGTCGAAGAGTGTAATTTGTGGCAAGTTACGCCAGAGCTGTGTCGAGTATGAATTAGCGTTAGTGTTATTGGGATATATACGTAACCTACTCACATTGGAGTGCCGAATCTATCGTAGTCACCAGGAAGGCACGGATGGACGTGATGAGACTTAGTTCCAGTCATTGTACCTGCCTGCAAGCCGTAACTGAAGATGGAGAGGAGACGAGAGGGGGGGACTTTGATATAACAAAGTCTCTGCTTGAGTGCTTCCAATTTATATACGCTACGCGCGCCAAACACATCTTGACTCACAGCTCTGCCACGTGCTCGAACACATCTGAGTTGACAACGAATTGCCTTGATTGGCGTAGAACAAAGCACCGCCAGTACTCCGGTCTGCACTGCTCATCTATATATCATTATAAGGCATATCAATCGCTCATAGTCTCGTGGAAAGGTAAGCCGCTGAATTTCAGGTTCAACTTTGGAGGTTCAGATTTAGTTGATCTAAAGTCGACCCGACATTTCAGGTAAGTCTTATAAAACCAGGGGGCTGAAGATAAGCATGAATTCACTGGATTTCGGGTGCCGGACTGGCGCCCCCCTTGTGGCTTTCATTAGGCT
Organism: Ceratobasidium sp. 395; assembly: GCA_019616345.1. NCBI lineage: Eukaryota > Fungi > Basidiomycota > Agaricomycetes > Cantharellales > Ceratobasidiaceae > Ceratobasidium > Ceratobasidium sp. 395. The sequence continues at coordinate 9,169 of WSTH01000600.1, forward strand.
TTCATAAGTCGGAGCCGATCAAAAAATAAACGCCGGGAGGTCAAAAACGGTATTTGCCAAGATATCGACATATGAGTAGCAGACAAGGGAGTGTTGGGTACATGTCCGCCAAGCACCACAAAGGCCGCAACACACTAGCTACCGGGCTTAAGTCCGGCTCTCTTGAGTAGTGAGTTTCCAAGAACTTCAGCCGGTTCAAGTTCACTACCTTATTTAAGATGAAATAACCGGCCGGAAAACCAGATATTTAAGCCTTCCGGATGAGCTACACTATCATCTGGTCCTATTTTGTCAGCTGAAATGGTAAGTGCTACCATATTTAAATAAGAGAAACTTGTTGGATGTGCTGACTATCACCCGGAGCCGTTCGCTCGAGCTGTAGTGCTTGCATTTGGTGTGGCGCTTGGTGCAAGGGATACGCGACTGAGCGACATTAAGACATATGTAGGGAGCACAAAGCGATCATAGTTTCTAGAAAGACATAACCGTATGTTTTGGGAGTTATATTCAAACATATACAATTAACGTATATTCAGTTAGAGAGTATTAGTCCAAGGTGGTTTCATGCCGCGGGAGGTGCTGGTTGTTGTATATACTGCTCCAGATCAGACAAAGCCACTGAGTTTCAGCCCAGCCATTACTCGGATGGCTGTGCCGCGAATACCTCCCGTCCAGCCCTGTGTTCTGCACCACCGGCACTGAGTGTAAGCCAATAAGTCCTGTAATAGTTACTGAGCTGGGCTCAGTGAGACCTGCGATTGGAAGATTAGTAAGGTGTACCATTGGATTTCCAACCACCGATATATTTACCGCTAAATTGGGTGCTGATGCCTGGCACGTCCCACCGCCTCCGGTAAGTGGGAGAAGTAAGTACCGTCAGGTACTGGCAGACACCCAGATCATCGTATCCGCAAACTATAGTCTTAAAACCGTAGTCCGGCACACCTACTTGTCTAAGGGCGCGTTACGTGTACCAAGACGCGCTTTGATTTTGACGTAGGTTGCGAACAGCGGTACGTGGTTGACAAACATACACCAAGGTAAATTTATCGGCGTACCGAGTCACATTGTAACTTTTAGGGACCAGATTAGCTTGCTGTAGTATGTATTTGACTGATGAACAGCATTGATCGGCGCCAGCGCAGAACGTGGCGCTGAAACTAAACACGTCATCGCTCATCAGTGTGTCTTTCAGGGACGGCGCAACAGCTATAAGTCCGGTCTGAAGTCCATGTGCGCTGGTTTGACGCTCCCATCAATGAAAGGCCTCCGGATTTTTCGTTCAGCGCCCGCACAAGAGACTCGCCGTATCGATCATTCCTCGCTCTCTAACTTGGTTTATACTCCAATTCCGCGGCCAGTACCAAAACCAACTTTATATACAAGGCTTTCTGCACCCCTTTCAGCGCTGTTTCGCGCCCATAAATACCGACTTTTTTCACGGGCTGATTCTCGGCAGGTAGCTGCACCGGGTAAGCGTGTAAAATATGAACCAGACGACAGAGAATTAATTCCCAACGTCCTTGACAAGCAAACACCAAAACAACGCCATTGCGATCTACCCCTAAACCTGTTGATACAGTCATCTCTACACTATGCTTCGACGAAACCCAGCCCCTACATGCGCAACCCCCATTACCTAAAGCGTATCAACCGCCAATCAGCTTCCTCATCCCTCCCAGCGATAGTGACACTCTAGCTTTCCCCGTTGTCCCAGCGCTGGAACCTTCGTCTTCTAACTTTCAGCTTGCATCACAATTAACGAATGACCTGATAGACAGGAAAGCTAACGTCTCACTTGCGGCTTTGAACAAGCCGGAGCTTAGACAATTCGCCATGGTCGAAGGTGATGCCTGGAGTGCTCTTCATTCAACTCCATTCTCCGACGCGCAAGAATCTTCGGTGCGTTCGTCGAGTGACTCAATATCAGTGCGAGCATCTAGCACTCATACCCGCCCCGAACATGCTGGTAAGTCCACCAATCAGCTATTTAAGTTTGCTGATCACATAAACGCACTCGAGTAGGGGTGATTCCCAAGGATTATGCCTTCGTACCATTCCCTAGCCACAATACACCTCCGCCACGTGCTCATCTTACACGGTCTCTCACTGGATCTCGGTCAATCATATCGTTCGTAACTTGTCCTGAGGGCTCAGGAAGTACCTCTCAAACACCTCCTAGAGTGACCTTTGCGGAACTGCCCAGCATTCCTCGATGTGAATCGCCATTTTCGATCTCAAATTCACTTCGACCTCGTCACAAACCTGCAATTTCTTCGCTCAGGGAGTCAATGGTACCCGCTACAGTCTTAGGCCTAGGAGCAACTGCAACGCCTGAAACACAGCCTTCTCGGAAGATTCTGATTATTGGGAGCTCTTACGATCGAAACGAACGAAGAACAGCGACGATGTTCTCTATCACGACTTTAGATGCAGCTTTAGATGACAAAGAGGACTTGAAGGATACTTTTAGACAACGAGGATACTCTGTTTACAGTCTAGTCAACAGTTACTTCACTCGGTCCGATGTCCTCGAAAGAATAGGCCAATTCTTACAAGATGCTAGCAGCGGGGACGTACGAGCTGTTGTATTCACAGGGCATGCCGTTGAATGCGGTGGACGGGTAATGCTCGTCCCACCCCATTGTTCGGGTGATCAGGAGGCGATCTCTGAAAAGGACTGGGAAGATAATATTCAAAAACAGGCCAAACCTGGCGTCGTAGTATTCTCCATCCTCGCCCATTGCTTGGGAGACTTCATGACCCAGGAGCTGGATTTACAGAATGATATCGCTCGGCAAGATCAGCTCATGCACTCCGGCGGCATTGGTCCCATTTTTATCACGTTTTCCGCTACATCCAAGGGTACATCGGCCTATGAGTCCGTGGTAGCTACAAACACTTCCAGAGTAACAGATCATTTCATACATGCCCTTATCGGCACTCTACGCAACAACCTAGTACACAACTGGGAGTCGTTTTTCAGAGTTTTTAAAGGAAATTTCGAGGAGACACGAGCAGCTGTATCTCGAGTCTATTCACCTGGATCTCTTGGACATAAATGGGAAAAGGATAACCCTCAGCACCCTCGGTTTAGCGCGTCTAAAGGCATTGTAAGTAGCCTGATCGAGTTCATGCAGATGACTAATGAAATGTCTTTTACTTCCCGGTATACCAGAGATACTCTATGCTACTCTAAATATATGTATACAAGATGTATTCAGCATATCAGCTATGGTAGAGGGGTGTATCTCGGTGCTACATACCGGCTATCCCGTGTCTACATACTATATTGCTTTCTGGGTATTTTTCCGGCGCGACTACACTTTCTTCGCTTAAGTCTCATACCTAGGTCTATCCTAATCTTGAGTTTATTGGCACGTTATAAAAGTAACTTTAGGCTTCTCTGAATTATCTAGCCTACTGGGTTCCACTTAGCCTATACTAGTCTAATCGATTGTACACATTTTCCGTTCGTTCAACCGCATATCTCACGTATCCTACTCTTGTGTAGGTCTGGCTTAGAGACCCTACGACGTCCGTGGTATAGTTTAGTCCTACCGTAGTTTAATATCCGCTAGTCTCGAAGTGAAACGGTACGCCTCTGTAGACGGGACGCGGAGGAGATTTATACGGCCTACGAAGGAGACTCAGCAATACTCGGCCACCGAAAAAGGGTGCAGGCCGTGTCGCATGTTACCCAGCCTCTCTCAGAGGTCTACCGCCGAGGTTCGTGAACTGCAGCCTCGTGTGACTTCGATCGTATATATTTTCCACCACCCTCACTTGCAATGCTACACGCATACACTCGTTATAGTTTAGTACCCACCCAGCTCTGCGATTCACACAAACGCGGCCTAGGCGGCCCGGCCAAATGCTCAATGCCGTCTTCGGAGGCTTGGGGTACTATGTCACAACCATCGCGAGAGCTAGACTGCGGCGCGCATATAGCACACGGACTGACGTCCTGGCCCAAAGGCTGACTTGAGGTGTTTGTTAAATTCCATCCATTCCGTCTTCGTACCTTGGGGCTTAGAGATAGCGAACATACGTAGGGGAATAAAAGATATCAGAAGCTCCGCTTTTCTTGTTCCAAGGGTTCTCTATCCTCTCTGCACAAAGCCAACGTATCAGAATTCGACATATGGAAATTTCTTGGTGAATTTCTGTCATTCTCAGTATCGAAAGTGGACAGTTGAAATTCACGAAAGAAGTAAATGATGTTGAAAGGGAATAACAACGAGCAGAATGTTGGATTCTGACACACCCGGGCTGTCAAGAGATCCTCTGGCGCTCCTCTACCTCTTCTCTCGTAGCGATGTCCGCAAGACTTACGGCAGCCTGCGCCCTCCCTGCTATCCGACCCTTTGGGTCACTTTAGTGTCCATGGCTTCTTGTAGGCCTTACAAGTCGTGCCGAAAATTTTCGGCTGTCCTTGATTCGTGTTGACACCAATGGACGATACGAGGTAACGAGAGCAATAGGGGGTTTCACGGTAGCGAAACTGGGCCTCAACTCGGACGTACCAGTTAAGCGCCGAGGGCCAAACCTCTCGAATACCTATAGTATATGCGGACCGCTTACATTAGATTTATACGTACTACAATCTGATGAGTTAGAGGGATTTTTTTGGGCTCAGCTAAGGAAGGGAGAGTGTCAGAAATGGCTGAACCAGTGGCGCTCAAACGTGAGTTGGGGCCCAGTTGGGGTACCAGTTGAGGTACCAGTTGAGCCCCAGTTGAGCCCCAGTTTTGCCTACCGTGAAACCCCCTAATGCGATGTGTCCAAACGAGCTGCGTACCGCCTTTTTGTGCTGATGGTACGTGACTCGGTAAGTATTTTCGCCTTCCCATACATCGTCTTCTAAAGCTCTCCTCTGCTCCCCTCAGTCGCCTCTGCTCTCTCCAGATGCTAGGCCGTTGGGTGACTCGTGTCGATCCTTAGGCCGGGGTCGTTCGGTGAAGGTGACACGGGTCTCATAATGAGACTCTCATTGTCCTTTTCCCTCTCTGCTCTCACGTGCTTGAATTCTGGACTCTCACCTTTGGTAAGCCGAAGCCCAAACCTCAGGATCTTCCGCTTAACACAAAACAATAGACCTACAAATAAACTAGATCGTAGTTAAGGGATTAGCTCCGCTGCTTGTTGTATGCATAAAAATATTATTACAGTAAATCAAGTCATCTCTACTAAATACTGCTCACCAGATTTTTTGGCGTTTTAAACTTGTTATGGCTCATATATGCGCATTATACATCCAACCTACGTTTAAGTCACATAAAAAACGCACAAATGTTAGCCCAGCTAGCTCGTTAAAGCCTTGATACTACCTGTCTTGATTCTCATCGGATGGTCCGGCCAGTGCCAGCACAAAAAAGGTGAGTTTGGGTGCTGGAGCCTTCCAGTCACGCAAGCGCCCTTGGTCCGCTTGCGCACATTCAAATCGAGCATGTAATACCGGAACTTGTTGGCATAGCACAAGTGCAGCCCACTTCACCCCTCGAGTCAGTCATTCGGCCTAGTGCCTCGGTCTCATGTTCCGTTTAGCTCGCTGTTTCCACCAGCCCCTCTCTATTACACCCTCGCGCTCAACCTAGTAGCTCACCAAGCTACAAGCTCAGTATTCACGTCCCAGCGACCAGTCCTCGTCTCTACTCCGTTGCGGGCGGGGCGTTAGGATCGGGAGCTCCACTCTGACGGCGTCATGCTGAACAACTTAAGTAGTACATAACATGTTTACATAGGGGCATATGACATATGGCATATCATATCACATCATATGACATAGTAATGCATCTCCACACAACTGATCGACCCAATATTGACCCCGAGTGCCGCTAGAAGGCTCCACTACATATAATACAACATATCGGGTGATGATAACCTGATAACCGGTAGTGCACATTCGAAGAGCGCACGTACCCATACGATCTCAGCGAATTACATAGAGCAACTGAGGAGGGTGGTTAAAGAGCTGATCGGCCAAACATGGTTGCTGTGAGATAGCTCAAAATATAGAAAGGAGGAATGCTAGAAAGCCCCATACGAGCAATGCGCGTGGCATAGCATTCCGAAGCGCAAGGCTTTGGACACCGTATTGAGCCGTTTCCCAGTACTGAAAGTAAACAGACTGAAAACATTAAGTGCGAGTGTTAGAACTCATGGGTTACCCAGGCGCTTCAACTGGAACTTACGGCGTCTCCTGCTTGCTCGCCAAGATTCTGAGACTCATTGATGAGATGATAACTAGCCGCCGCCGATGTGCAAGCTAGGGCGAGTACGATATTAGGCATGAATCGGAAGGTGGTTTGACCCCGGGTCAAAAGCGATGCACTACAAAACATCAGCAGGGATTCAACTGAAGGGCAGAGCTTACGCTTACATGATAAGAACGCACGCCTATATGCACGACCAGTTAGAAATGTGACACCTGGAATCAAACTGAAACATACCAAATACATAGCTTGTTTCCATTCCTGTTCGTTGATAGCCTTAAACTTTCGCCACTCAGTCACATACGCAATCCGGCCTGCCCATGCTCGCGAGCACCTCAAGAGATGTATATCTGCGCCAGCGCCAACCAAACAATTCGCCAACGATTTGTGTGGGCCAATAAACGACGGTGGCCTATTGGATAGCTCTGAGCAGGATAGAAATCCCGAATTTTAACATCAAAGCCGGAATTATGGTACCTGCCACTTTCCTCTTGTTTCAACCCGTTAAATCGATATATTCCTTTTGAATTATAGGGTCTAATAAAAACCTCGGTTGTGGAGTTACGATTTTCCACATCACGTCACTGCGGGGCATCGCTCCACACTGGGGTGACATCATGAAACCCTATAATTCGACAAGAATCATTCGATTTAAAGGGTTGAATGATATAGAAAGTGGCAGGTGCCATAAACTCGGCTTTGATATTAAAATTCGGGATTTCTATCCTCCTCAGAGTAGTGGAGTAAACCGGTCAAGGCAAGCCCCATTCGCTCCAAAGTTATTGACCACCCGGGCATGCCATATCATGGACCATAGTCGAGCTACACCCGCTATTAAATATCACATAGGATGGATAAGATCGTTTGACTTACCAATTGTGTATGATTCATATGTTTCGAGCTTATCTGAGAACACGTTAAGCATGGCTAAGAACTCTTGTATCTGGCCCGTAGAGAAAGGCGAGGTCGACCCATCAGACGTGCTCGAATCTACAGGTTAGAGACTCAGCTCTCCGAAATCTGAAGTGTTCACAACTTCGCAAACTCACCGACCGCCAAACTAGCTAGAACGACCTTCAAGTGTTGTAAATCCTCGGCGGAAGCTGGCACCGGCGCCGGGAAGTTCTCCATATGCATCCAATATTCTTCATGCAGCATGTTCTGCGCTCGTTGCGGATCCGCTACTGGTACTGTGCTCGGAACATCGTCGCCCGCCTACATCACTGTTTTGGTTGAATGGTTGATAAGGTAATATTGAATGCACGATCGATCCGGCATGATAAACGCCGTGGCGCATCGGTCGAGACCGGCTCGTTCAAGCAGTGACTTGCCAAGCCCTTCTAGTGGCGCGTCCACCGGCCGATTGGAGACTACCCATCCTGAGTAATGGATGATGGAGCCTTCCGGGTGAACTGTAAGACAAGAGCTGAGTTCATCGGTGGCGCAATTTTGAGAGTCGTAAGCGTCGGACGTTTGGGGGGCTTGTATGAGTACCCAGGATCGAGGAGTGGGTTGGCGTGGCTTATGGCTGATGCTATCGTTGATAGTAAGTTAACGAACGGTACGATGAAATTCTAGAATATGTACTTGCCATTGAACTGCAAACCGGTCAAAATCGCTGGGAAGACATGGTTTGACTGCTGGCTCGGAATTGTTCATTGAGTTTGCGGGTGGGCAAGAGTTTGCCACGAACCAGCGCCAGCTCTTATAGATATAACCACGTGACTGCGCAGCCGTTACCAACCTGTACAATTCTTGAAATAAATATCTGTTTGCGCGTAAAGCAGTGACTTTGTATTCCTAACTACCATCTTCTGGTTCCGTCTTGGGTCTTCGGTGTGTATTGCCTGCATGCTGAGTGATGGGCGATGAACATCTATGTTCTAAAACGCCACGAGGCGCTCCGGCCAATGAATCGCGGTACACGACCAGCTTTGCAAAAATGACAACTGGGCGCCTCAGCGCCAGCTACGGTATACATCCATTTTGCGATCAATTTCCCAAATACGCTGAAGCTTTCAGAACAACTTTCCACGTTCCTCAATCTCCAATATAGCTAATCGTTTGTTCCTTGCGCGCCATTCCTTGGGTTTTCCCCCTTCTTGTTCCGCAAGTTCTGTGTTTGACTCATTAATTCAGTTATCAAAGCTGGCCAGTGGGCGACTGTAGCGCTCATACGTACCGAATTACAGAGTCTATGAAGAGGAACTCGGCTGATACTAAGCGTTTATGTTGAATCCATCGGCAAGGAATCAAAAAGGGAGTTGCTAGTGAGCACTTTACCTGCAATGCAGTACGCGTAGAAACGTTGTGACACCATTTTATCCGCAAAAGCGAGGTTCAAGTGTTACGATTTCGATTCCGACCACAAGCGTCTTTGAACGCCTCTCGGATAACTTTATCCGTTCTGTTCTAAATCGGCTGTTGATGCTAAATGTTTGTATAGGAAAGTTCAGAAAATGAGCGAATGAGCGAACACCCAACCAGTCACCAATACTTCGCTAACTAAAATGAAGACAGGCATGTACGAAGTCAGCAGGTCATCTACTTGGATCGCTTAACCAACTGCGCCCATACAGCATGCGCTTACCACACATGGTGACCTACGAGCCCATGTTTCGTCGCTTGCAACTTGCCTCGCATGCACAGTTTATTTCGGGCAACAGCCAGAGTAGCCGTTCCTGCTCGGTCTTTCTCGCCATAGATTGACGGCCTTCGTCAAATCAGCTTGGGCACAAGTACGTGCATATATCTCCACCACCAGAAAAGAAAGGTAAATATCCGGACTATCAAAAACCGACCCTTCAACTTTGACAATCACTCACGTCTGCTTGTTCCCATGCCTGTTCGCGTCTCCTGCCTCCTGTCGAATCGAAAACCTTCTGGAGACGCTCAATAAGCATCTTAAGTTACTACAGCAGAAAACAATGGATAGTGATGGCGAGGTTTCCTCACAACTCAATCTACATCGCTAGAAGCTAGGAAGAGCCTGAGGAGCAATCGATGACAAAGGTAGCTCAGCTTGTGACCTCGGCAGCCAATTTTGATTGAAGAACGGGCTGTACCATTGGATTAACCCAACACCCTCAGAACACTAAGGCTGAGAGTTCACAAACTGCCGCATTTATAATGGATATGCTCTACGTCGTAAATGTGGCTAGGTGTTGGAAGTGTGTTGGAGCTGATCGAAAAAAGCCATCTAGTAGGTCACGTAGTCAAACGGGTATGTGTCGCTACGTTCCCCTCGTTAGAAGCTAACTCGCATGGATTCAAAACACAGATCCAGATCACAAAGAAGAGCCAGGGTGTTATCCAGCGGCGTGCGGCGTACGGCGTGCTCCAACCAAGGAAGCTAGACCTATCTGGGGCATAGCCTGTGAAGAGATGCGAGCTGCAGGCCCCAGCATAACCAACCGTCTGAGTACACCTCACACCACCAAGCACAGCACTGAAGTACCTAGCCGGCGGTTGTTGGACTTCTAGCGAGCGAGGGCGAGCGTATTCCAAACTTGCTCATAGGGAGTGCTTGGAGGCGACGAATTTGGGAGAAGGAGAACCTCAATCCAGTGCACCAGAGGCATTTTGGGCGAGCTTTTGCATTATCTGGAAGTAATGCTCATAGAGAATTTGTCTTCGCCTTTCAAATTCACAGATGCACGCCCCAGGCGAGCGTCTGGGAAGTCTAGTGCTTTGGCATCGTGTAGAAAAGTCCATCACTATATCACGCACTCCGTAAGGCGGATCTGCTACGCCCCAGCTAGAAGCATGACAGAATCATTGCAGATGTTACACCAGACGGAATTCCTTATATGTTCAACACTCACGTGTTTGCTCAACGCCCAATGTCTCTACCATATCTCCCATCATAATTATACACACCAATTCAACAAAGTACTGCACTTGAGCAATTCGTGTTCCTTGTTCACTCCAGTTCCTCCGGTCCTCCCTCAGGGAGCATCATGTACTGTTTCGGGCCGTGTACTCCATCCAACCATACGTGCCACTGAAATAGCGCTCGAGGCCTAGTCATACCCGTTGCCCGCAACGAGCGTAGCAGTCTCGCAAGCGATATTTTGACTTGAGAGCTTAGAGAATGGTGTGCTTCGACCGATTTCTGTCGTTGAAATAGGACCGGCCCTTTATAGGCTTCTAGGTGTCGTAGGCTAGTAAGTCCTTTAATAAACTCGTCCTAGAGTGATCGATATATGTTCTACTAGCTGAGCGGTTGGGGTAGCATCGACATACCTCGTTAGCGAACCCTTCCGCCATACTACCGATACCATCTCCAACAGTGATCGAAGGTGTTCTTAGGTTAACTCTCAATCGCCTTAGCTCCGGGAACGTACTACAGAATACTCGAAAGACCGTTCCGTTCAACAAGCTAAGGTCATATGCAGTAAGCGCCAGGTCTGTCAAAGGTAGCCCTCCTGCGGCATCCATGAACGACCGAGTTCCCATTTGAGACTCAAGTGTCAACGAAAGACGAGACAGAGAGTTAAGAGAGGATGTATCAATGTAATTGGCCCCGGATGGTTCGGAGCTACGTTGTTTCATGTGTTTGTAGAACGAGTGAACCATGGTCCAGTGTATAAACCAAGTTATTCCCTTCAGATTGTAGCCAGAGCGATTTTCGTTGATCATGTTTGAAACGTCGTTGAATAAATCTGTCCAGTCGTGATAAGCTTCCCTGCTGACTTCAATCGGTTCATTAGGGGCAGCCCAGTGTGAAATTCGGCCGTCTAGATCAGGAGGGTGGATCTCTATATGCAAGTTTTGTAGCTGAGATGGAGCTCGTAGATGTGGCCCGAGACTATTTCCAAATATGCACAGCCTAAGCGTCTGCAGTGTCGATACAGACTGGAGTTGCGCTGCAAGCCAAGCAGGGCATGAAGACGCTGAAGTGAATACAAGCGTCAGAGACCGTAGCGAAGTTAGGCGCGGCCAGATTACTTCGAATCGATTGGGAAGTAGCTGCGTGGGAAGAGATTTATCTGTGATTTGTAACCGAAGGCTCATGTGCCTTGGAGCCGAATAAGCGGCGCAGGTTCAGTACCTTATTGATTGCTTACTGTATATAACTCCCTGCTCTACTTCCCTCCGTGCATGCGTAACCCAAGTTTTGCAGGTTTTTCTCGCTTCCACAATCGAATCTGGACCAGATTATTGGCATAAAGGCATCTTTCAGTCGTCGGGAGACTAGACAGAGACGCTTGGCGACCTGCGCTTGTTCTAGCCCGAGTTCTTTTCTCTCTTTACTATCGATATTAGGAGGTAGAAGTGTCTGAGGGTTTATCCCGCGAGACCAGAAAGACTGAAACCCCGGGGCTTGTGGCGGAACCAACTGAGAAAGGATATAATGTAGAATTTCGTTCGGGAGGTCTAGAAAGCCAGGCATTTGGGTGGTGAGAGATGCTGGTTCAATATCTCGTTTGGTCGGCTTATATGTGTTCTATTGCTGCGATGCTTATATCGTTGACTCGGGCAAAAGACTGCGGGCACGGTCAGGCGCTCTGGCGGTGTCGTAGCCGAGTTACGAAGGTACCGAGCTGTGGCGATAGTCACGTGAGTGATTAATTAACCACGTGGGAACTGATCTTCATTTCGGTGTTTCGGATTTAACTTTCAGATGAGATGACTCCAATGATGGCTACAGAACTTTCACTCGGCCACCACCAAAATGACTGTCAGCGTCGACACAGAAAGGCTAGCTCGAGTTGTTGGCCGACTTCAAAATCTTCCTTCCATCGCACTGCCAACGGATTACCCTCGGCCGCCCACCA
>WSTH01000601.1:0-21121 GCA_019616345.1 Ceratobasidium sp. 395
CCCGCTGCGCTTCTCCCCATTGACGCCGAGCTACTCGCCAAGTATGATGTCCGGTCTGCTCGCGGTGGAAAAGGCGGTCAGGTTACCGCTGTTGCATCAATTTGGCAAAACGCTGTGAACCCAACTACTGAGGCTGCACGTCCAGCTCCAAAGCAGCAGGCCACCCTTGCCGGGCTCGCACCTATTGAGACTAGGGTTACTTCTCAAGTGGACCGAACAATTCCTTCGTCTCCGCTTATGGTTTCATCGCGAGGAATAGTCAAGTCCACCTCGGTTCCGACTGTGGTATATCCTGCAACCGCTGTTCCTGTCCTCTCTTCTTCCGCTTCACTTGCCCGCCCCCTCGGAGGACCTGGTGCCCGTGCTCGACAAATGACGTTCCCAACATCCATCCCCGAATCACAGTCTGACGACACCTTGATGCGGCGAACTAGCCAGCCACCGCGAGACATCGCCGTAGGACAAGCGAGGTTAAAAGAGCTAATCGGAAAATACCAATCTTGATATCTAAGATCTAATATCGGTTATTTATTTCAGTTCAATTTGGGTTATGGATATTCGCATCATCTTTTGGTTCTTCGTGGACAATTGTGTTGTTATTTTGATAGATCAGTGTATCACAGTCATGAACCTTACGAGCACACATACGGTAATAATACATCTTTATTGACATTCAGACAAAAGTGAATGGACGTCAAGCTAGTACCTTGCTTTTGAGACATGACCGGCGTGAAGCGGCATTGGGTGCCGGGTATTTCTTAAATTGCAGACTTGCCCGCGGTCTAAGGCCAGTTAGAAATATGAACTAAGATACTCAAAGTATAGAGTCCTCACCTCAATTGGAAGGAATAACATTAATACCGAAGTCACTAAGAAAAGCGAAGCAGCCACAAAAAGCGGGGCGTTCGAAGTAAGATCGCCATAAGTCGCAACTTTCAAACACATGGTTTAACAAATGAACGGCAGAAGGCTGATGCAGCACTTACTGATAGGAGCCATGAGCCCCAGAATACGATTAATAGCCGAGCATATCGCGTCCCCAGTTCCCCTATGAGGCGCTGGGAATACCTCTGGGGTGTATGCATAAAGCTAAGCGATCATCTACTTCAGTTCCACAATTACTTCTTGGATAAGGCTTCAAACTTACGACACCGTACATGGCATTCTGTGTCAACGCACTCGCGCAGTTAAATCCCAGGACCCCGGCCTCGTTCTATACCGACAAAGTTATCAACCTAATTCGAGTAGTTTTTACGCATAAGCTTACCTTGGCTTGCGTGAACAGGAATAGGAAGATGCCAGTTAAGCAAGTCGATGATGCCATAGCAAACTTGCGACCGCCGAAAGACCATTTCCCATCCCCACGAGTCCAGTCGACCATGATACACTATAAGGGATTATTTTAGTCTTGGATGTAGGTATATGCGCTTCGCGACTTACAGCGATGATAGATCCTGGAATGCCACTAATTGAACGTGGTTAATCCTATGCTACAGAGGAGAACCTGACGAAGCACCCACAGAATAGACACAATGCTGTAGGTACGATACGTCTCATCAATCGAGCCTGAGCCTTGCGACACGGATCGCTGACTCAGGTAGATAGGGAGAAACGCGTTGTAGAGCGGATAGGCGAGCCCAATCAGTCCCCAGCAAGCAACAGTAAGTGAACTAAACAAGAAAGGGTTAGTGGCTGTATGATGGACTGAGCATCGCGTTCCTTACGTATTGACAGCGAGCCTAGGGGTAGAGAACAATGGCTATTAATGTGTTTGAGATTATGGGTCTGCCGATACAAACTAGTAATAGACTCACCTTGACATGGGACATATCCAACGACGTGAATGCATTCTTGAGAACCTGCAAGTTTGAATGTCTCGAGACTGGACTCCCCTCGGCAAGCCTACCAATCGCCTCGAATTGCTCAAGGGTCAAACTAATCGTACGACCGTTTCGCTTAGCAACATACTGAAGGACCTAGTAGCGGTGAAGAGGGTCAACTACAACATCGTATTTGATGCAGTCCACATACCTCAAGTGCTTCCTGGTCACGACCTTTTGCGAGCAAATATTTAGGTGACTCCTGAAGGGTAAATACCGCGTAACGAGCCAGGAACATCAAGAATGTCATGGAACCCAAAGTGTAGCTGATAGATTATATTAGCTAGACCTCCGGCTCTCGGAATTTCACACATACAACGTATAACGCCAGCCCTGATTCTCATTCGAAGGGCATGGTTGAGTGATATCAGTCGTGCAAGAATACCGGGAAATAAACCCCCAAGCGATGAGCGAGGCAACAAGCTGGCCAAACGACCACCAAGCAGATAGTAGGGTAAGTAGCCACTGATGTGAACCGGGAATGAATTCTAAGAACAGAGCACCATCGACCGGGAGGCTAGCGTTCCCGTTAGCGTAATGGACGAGAAAATGTCGAATGAATGCTTACTTTCCGCCGACGCCAAATCCTGTACAATTAGGCGTAAGTCAATAAGTCGTTGTCTCTATTCATGCGCCACTCACCGAGACACGAAATAAGCGAACCGAGTGTCACAAAATTATGCGAACCGCCGGCAGCAATACCAAACACGCCAGATAAGAACAGCGTGATCTAGTGCCATAAAAGGCAATTTCATCAGCACTAGCACTTCGTCATACGAAGAATCATGCGCACGTTCCAAGATAGCCTCCGGCCGATGATGTCTGCGAGTACACCCTGCGGTTCGATTTAGTATGTCAGCGTGGGTTTTGGATCCTATGACCAGCTGCGGACGCTCTCACCCATGTTGTGGCACCCACGATAAGGCCAACGTATAGAGCCAAGGTCGCGAACGCGATATGCGGCTAGAGCTGCGATAAGTGTTTCTATAAGTCGCTTACGGGAATGATAAGCTTACCGGTTGCATCTCTCTTGAAATGGAAGGCAGAATGATAGCGACACCTTGGAGCCAAATGTCTGCAAAGGCATGTTCAGCTAGGAGACTAGGAGATGAGATGAAGGCGATTCACTGTCTGCCATCCAACCAAAGCCCGATAGAAGGAATAGCTCCCATTGGTACCTCCCCATCCCGATTCTGCCAAACAAGATCATAAGTAATAAGCTCAATATGTTTCAGCCAATATGTTCTCACTCATTTTGAAGGCACTGGTTGACTAGAGGTAAAGACATGGCTTAGCTCACCAACGTTATTTATATTATCGAATCGGCGAATACGCACCAAGCTCGCTCTTCAGATCGTAGATACCATCCACCCCATCTTCCTGAGCCCGGCGCTCAATAGATATGACATCGGACTCTACGACTTGCGCACCCTTCTTCTCGTCATTGGAGATAGTCATAGCTAGGAGTGTTTAAGGAGGATGATATGTGACCGTTTGAGCTGTAAGTTGTGGCAGTACTTAAGCTGAAGACTGGGGTGGTTCGGAGTATTCGACAGACGAAGTTAAAGAAGACGTATGGGCGGTCTTTCCTAATGAGATTCGCTAAGGCACTTGATCAAAGATATGAGGACTCTTCTCTGACAGGCGCACAAGCCTCGAGAGCGAAAGATAGACGAGGTGGAGGTAGCAGAGGACTAATGGGGTAAACACCAATCCAGCCCACATCGACACGGATTTATGCAGCCAGTTCATGTTGCGTAAATTTCTCTGCCGTATAGGCGTGCCGTTCAGACTTCACGAATACCATGATTCTTTGCATGTGACAACGACCGTCGTACTTCCTATTTCAATTGCCGTTCGGATGTGGATTTGGCTGTGGCGCTACAGTGATGTCATTATCGACTATATGCGTGTAGCGGAAAACGAAAGAGCGACTATCCGGTACTCAAATGAGGCATCTGTATCACGCGTAGCTTTGGAGCATCGCGACATGGGCCTCTCGGCGACGAACCAGCTCATCATGCGGCATAAGGCTCTTAATCTCCGACTCGACCTATTAAACCAGTTATCAGTTGAACATAGCCGAGGGCGAGCGCGTGTGGGCGCCGTATTGGCTCACCTTCATCAACTTATCCGCTTGCCACATGCGTGCCGTCATCCCCTCGAGGTACTGATACAACGTAGGCGCCGAATCACACGCGAGCAGTTCGGGTTCGTTGATTCGGATATTGGCTAGTCCGATACGGAAGAGCGCGTCAAGTCCTTCGGCAAACACCAGGTCCCATACCCGAAACAATGTCTGAGAGCCTTATCAGCTATATTCAAACAGATATGTGAGCGGTCTCACCTCGACTGGGAGGCAATCGGTGTATAGTGAGAGGAACCAAGAAAAACATATCGCGGGAAGGTCGACGCCTATGTCGAGTAGATGTGCGTAGACCTTTGGGTGATGTAACTCAACATAGTCGAGTAGAACCAAGGGGCAAGCGCGAGATTCGACGAGTGATCCGGAGAAGAACTCTGAGGGAAGGAATTTCTCAATAATACAGGTCAGGACCCAGAACGCGTCTTCCTCTTCAGAAAACACCAGCAGAAGGGTGGATGCGATCAAGTTCATTCCCTATGCCGGATTGGTTGGCACACGATAAACTTATCCAGCGCGGGACGTACCTGGCAGTAGCCAAGCTCAGGGTTTCTCCAACTATATGCTTGAAGTACCCTCCGCAGCTTCGAAACGCCCATCCCATCTCCACCAAAGAAAACATTCAAGGGCATTGTGCGAACCACGTCCTTCTCAATCTCCTTTAGTGTCGGACTTTGCACACCCTCATGTTTGGACAGCAGTTCCTGGAAAACCCCAGGCTCCCGCATCTCTGTCGCACCAGAGCACTCACTCCACTGCCGCCAAGTTAATCTCAACGATTATCATGAGAAACTACCTAATACTCACCACCTTGTCCCGATACACAAGTGGTACTCCCCCTCTGACCAGCTTCGAAAACTCCTTGGCATTGGCCTTGTCCATCCGACTGACGCCTAGCATCCCTAACCCCCACTCTCGCTCCTCATCACTCCCCTCACCCGCATCCGCTCCACCCATGAACCCAAGCAGTGTTCCACCTCCACCCTGTCGCCTCCGCTTCAAAAATGCGTCCCACTCAGCCTTCTGGGCAGTCTGTTGGGTATCGTGTAGGGCCGTGAGCTGGTCGAGCAACTTGCGTACGGTCGAAGAGGACGGAGGAGAGGTCGTAGCTGTAGCTGGAGTCGTATTAGCGGTGGTGGGGGCGGCTTTAGGAAGTGTGTTTATTGTTGGAGTCCGTTTGCTACTCCCCGGCCGAGACTTGCCTGTCTTGGCAACCTCTAAAATTTCGCTCGCGGTCATACTCGTATCCAAATCGGTCGCCATACTGACGTCGGCGTCGGTCACCATACTTGTATCGGCCTCGAAGCTTTCCAGGATTTTTTCTGGCGACTGCATCCCCGGCTCGTCATCATCATCATCTAAAACTCGTTCCTGGACCTTCATTCCAGTCAAACACGCTGGCGCCGTGTTACTTACTTCCCTCGCCCTCTGTAACAATCGAACGTCGTACGCGTTCACGCCATATATAAACCCATAGCGATCCGTCATACCCAGCTTCTTGCCCTCCTGGTTCTCACCACTATCGGGATCGAGCGTAAACCGCGAAGCAAGTTGGGGCCGGAACGAAGGATTCGTGAGTCTACTCGATGTGTATGCGCGGGAGAGGAACTGGGTGGGTGGTTGCATCTGGACGGGGACAATGGATGACAATTCGACTGTACCGCGACCAGGAGGTTTCTTGATTGTCCCTCCGGGACCGACGGCGGTGGTGGCTGGCCCAGCGATGGGGTTGTTATTCGGATTGGCCTGAGCAGGAGAAGTTGAAGTTGGCGCGGGCCGAGTCGGGGTATTAGAAGATTTGGGGAAGGTCGAAAGCAAGGGAGAACCCAAGACAGCGACTGCCATTGGAGCGAGATTCCTGAATTTAGATCCCAGATTACCGGTTGTTCCTGCAGTGCCCTTCCCCTTAGCTTCAGCCTTGTCGCGCAACTGGTTTTGCTCGGCCAAGGCCCGGCCCAAACTCGCACTTGCACCTTGAGCTTTGCCTATCACACCAACGGCACGCTTAGGCTCCTCGTCATCGTCATCTTTCGCCTCGCCTGTGCGCGGTACACTCGCACTCCTGCTCTTGCTAATGCTCTTGCTCTTGCTCCGTCTAAGCTCCCCTGGCCGACTTCCGGGTTCGTACGCAACAGTCCCCCTCTGTCGAGCCGCTTCAACCAACGCTACAGCCCCTCGAGCAATAAGTTTACTCGTATCTGCCCCCCTATCGGCCAATATACTCTTTGGATCAGTAGTCATGACTCGCGTAGCAAGCACAATAGCTCGGAGATGCGCAGGGTGGCCATGTTGCTTGAGATATTCCGCCGGATGAGGGGGCGTTGGTGATTCTGGTGCGGGAGATTCGCCAGAGTCGATGGATAGAGCAGTTATAGATTGTGCTTTGGTGGAGAATGTAGTTACCGCTGGGAGGACGGGAGACATCAATGGGGCTTGGAAGGGGAGTGACCCGATTTTGGATATAGGCGAGCCAGTATATGAGAAGGCTGCGAGTGACCGTGCATCTGTATCTTGATGATCCTCTAGTTGCTCCTGGGGTGGCTCGGGTCGGGGCGGCGTAGGTATCGAGCTCGGTGGAGTGGGCGTAATTCCAAACGCACCAAACACGTTACGTCCTTTGCGTAAGACGCCAGACATGATTTTGGCGGTCGAGTTGCCGGGAGCTGTGATAGAGACGTTGCCTGAGGCGACGGATATGACGTCGGCGTCCGTGTCTTGGTCGTCGTGCTCTTCAGCTCGGGAGACAGAACGACCGAACCAGCCACCGAGGAATGACTTGCTTGCACTCGTTTTCTCGCTTCGGATGCTCTGACTCGCAGCAGAGCTTCCAGGAGTGAAACTAGAGGCACGACTGCGGGAGTCAGATACAATTGACATGGCGTCGGGAGTGGGGGTGGGGGGAATGTCGAGTGGTTGAGCGGGTTGGAGTATGGGTCCATCGCGAGCGGGAGGGGTCCAGACATCTTGCATAGCTTCGGAGATAGATATAGGAAGTGTCTGTACAAATCATAGGGTCAGAAATGTGAGATATGTACCCAGCGAAACTCACATTAGGAGATTTAGATGAATTTAACGTAGTGCTGACATTATGTATAGGTTCTGTAGGTTCGAGAGCGTAGATAGCACAAAGAAGTTGTTGTCCGGTTTCTTTTTGGCCAGGCTTTAGATCTTTGACTGCTCGTTCCGCGGCCTTTTTCCGACGAGCCTCTTGCTGCTTTAATGACTTGTGTGCACGTTCTAAAGCAGCGGCCTGTCTGACTAGTCTTTCGCACGCCGCGGACAAGATCCTGATAGTATCGTGATAGGGATGACTGGACTCGTCGGAAGGAGACTGGACCGAAGAGAGTGAGGCCACATTTGCTTGGATGTCTTCGTCTGAAAGCGTATGCCAACGAGTAGCGAGTACTATCTGGCTTGCTGGGTCCTCGTCACCGTCCGTAACAGAGAAGATAGGAGTACGAGGCATGGGCGTAGCAACCCCTATATCCGTTGGGTGCGCAGTGGAAGGTGTCTCATTCTGTCCCGGTTCTCGCTCGACACGGATACCCGAATCGGCGGGGGGAGTCACCACAAGCGCCGAGGGGGCATGACGTGTGCGAGCGTCCGATTCGTGTTTGAGCGAAAAGTAATTTGAGGTCGGACGTGAAGATGGGGTTGGAGGATTGCGTCTGCGAGTGGTGGCTGGTTCTGCGCTTAAGGGGTGTGATACGCTCATCGTCGACTGGAGTGGTGTGCTTCCGTACACGTGACTTGCTGCCGACTATGTCTGCTCCTAATCGCGAAGAGCGGAAACGTTGCTGGGACTCTCGCGATGCTTATTTTGCATGTCTCGATCGTACCAGCACTATAGTCCCTGGTCGGGAGGGGAGCGCTTGTAACTCCGAGAATAAAATTTACGAGAAGAACTGCGCGGCGAGCTGGGTAGGTCTTGGCCCTGTCTCTTGCTAATGATTAACTTACTGCCGATCGCCCAGGTAACATATTTCAATAAGCAGCGAGTACTTGCCGATCGCCAGAGGAGAACTCTGGAGGCAGCGGAAAAACAGCAGCTGGAGAGCCGGTCGAGATGACATCATAGCGCATATCTCTATCGTACTTAAAATATCTCAGTGCGTTATTATGAAAACTTCAAATTAGAGTTTGAACTGATTTTGTTGCCTTGAACACAGCATGTAGTGCTCCGGCTTCATCTTATTTAACTTGATTTAATATGTAAGCTATATGCTGGTTCCAGCCCCGTTTCAGTGCTGTTTATCACATTCATTTCACACAACGTGCAGGCCCGCCCACGTGTGTTCCGCATGTTGCAGCCACAGCAACAACACGACCCTCATCATAAGTTCCATTTCCTCCTTTGAATTCGGGTTAGTAAAATCAGCCGGAGCCACGTGACCTTCCACGATAATAGGCGTGAGACCCTGTTCAAAAACATTCTTTACTTCTCTCCGTCCCCTCCTCCGCCGCGCTTGTTCGCGAGCCTAATCCGCACGCGTTCATCGCACTTCACGACCCGCCTCTAAAACGCACGGTGCTCAAGCTTCGTGCTTAGATTTCTTAGGTCGGTATCAAAACAAAATACTTCCGCACGGACGTAGTTGGCTGAAACTGGTGTTTGTTGTGTTGTTAGAACTTACATTGCTTTCGGCTCAGCAACAATCGATTCGACACCGACACCCGACACACAGAGGTACGACAACCAGCAAGACTTACGACAACTCACGACAATTCGACAATTCGACAAACCGACACCGACAGTCACGACATCGACTACACCGACAACCGACAAACCGACCGACAAATCAACAATGGCCCCACACGAAGTTCGTCAGGCGAACACTGATCAAGTTCTCCCCACCTGGCTCACCTACTCGCCTATCATACTTCCCTCTGGCGGAACAAGCTATACCATTCTACGTCTGCCTCTTACGTACTATGGCCCTAGCGTATGTTCAAACCTTATCAAACTTAACTCCTGCCCTCACGTGTTTGTTTCAGATTCCATTAGGAACAGACGGTACATGGACATATGGAGGACTCTCGTCCCCAGCTCCTTCGCCTTCGTCGACCCTAACCGCTACATCCTCTCCGCCAGTCACGACCAGTCCGCCGGTTACGACCTCCCCCACAACTTCTTCTTTACCTTCTTCAACCACACTTTCTTCATCTTCTTCTACCCCCGCTACAACTTCTCGACCCACAACCACAACCTTCGCAAGCGTCTCGGTGCGAACGTCAACCAGGACCACTTCGTCGCCAACTTCGTCATCCACTTCTCCAGCCGGTGCTCAAGGCTCTACACTCCCCGTCGTTGCCATAATCCTCATCGCGCTCGGCGTAGCCGCTGCAGTCCTATTATGCTGCCTCATCGCTGCCCTACTTTGGCGGCGCAGAAAAGCTCGCCGACGTGAGCCTGTCCGTGGTGATAGCGAGTTCTTCCCCGGCCCTAGATCAGACGAAGGATCCACCGAGTCACTACATGACGTTCCTGGACTCGCAGGCGAACGCCGTAGCCTGCTCGGCAATGACTCATTCGTGGTGCTCGGTGCAGGGCGAAGACAGCCGTCAATGGCACAACGAAGTCTCGGAGGGGTATCCTATCAGCGTCTCAACGAATCGCAAGCCATCTCACATCTCTCGTCAAGGCGGACCGGGTCGGACGAAATTGGAGTTGCGTACACGGAGCTCCCACCGCCGCGTCAGAGGAGACGAACTATTACGGCCGCAACCGCTGCAAGCCAAGGCCAAAGTACATCAAGTCCCTCGCACCCGACGTCATCCAGCCAGCGCGCATTCGGCAGCATGCAAAACGGCTCTGAACGTTCTAGTCTCTTTGAACACCCCGCTGAACAAGACACAAGTCCGGTCTTACCCCGAGACAGTGCTCATGGTGTCATCATCCGCCGCGCCTCAGACCTCGACCAAGCATCACTCCAGGCACCCGCGCCTGCCGCTTCTCCGTTTGCGCCTGGGGCGAGTTTGGGTACCGAGTTGGGTATGCTCGGGTTAGGCACGCGCTATCCCGACGTTTCGCAGTCACTTCTCGCTACGTCTTCTAGCGGCGGGTCGATGCCTCCTCGACTAGTCGTCCCGACGCCTTCTTCGTTGAGTGCGCGTTCTCGTGACTTTTCTCGTCCACCTTCGCATTTGTTTGCTGGCTCCAATGCGGCGTCGCGGGCATCGGGAGGCCATTCGCCAGCGCCTAGTATCGTGGAACCCGTTTCGCCTCCTGCGAGAGATACGTTGTCATGGCCGGATAGTCCCGAATCTGAACACGATGAGGGTGCGCAACTCCTGACTGCCGAACGAGGGAATGTTCAAAGTGGAGTTGGCCTCTTGGGACGATTCAGCTGGTATGTAGTTTATCCGACCATCTCGGCTTTTTATTGACATCTTGTTCAGGTTCACTCGCGGCAGCGGACGAGCTACAACGCCTCCGCGCACGTCTCGCACCTCCTATCCTGGATGGATGTCTCCGCCAACAGAAGAAGGCTTCCTGGCCGAAGCCGACTCACAATACGGGGCTGGTGCCTCCCCGTCCGATCCCCCTACGCTAGAGAGTAAACCTCCAATCAGCCACCCAGGCATGGGTCGGCTTGTCTCTTCGCGTGAACGCACGCAATCCAGCCCCCAGACAGACCCCAACGCCCCACGACCGATCTCGTCCGTGTCCGGTCAGAGCGTGTATCATGACGCTTCTTCACAGCCCACCACTCCTCGCTCGCAAGTGTCAACTTGGCTTGGGTTCCTTGGCCGAGCGAGCCCTGCCGCGCCCCCGGTTCCTAGCCGGCCATCCCCGCTGTCTCAGGGATCTAGTGCGACACCGTTTCCGGGACCTTCTATTTCTCGCACAATCACTCCACCTCAACCTGCTCGTACCCGAGGTTCGAGTGATAGCGACATCGATCCCGCCTCCCGCTTGACGAGAGACACAGCGCGCCCGCCAACCAACCCATCAGGCTCTGAGGGTGACATTCTTGATGCGCCTGCACCTGAGAGTCTCCTAGAGGTTTCTCCCCCGACCGTTCCTCCGAGCCCTGCAACTCCGGTCAACGCCCCCGTGTTCCCGCCTGGTCTGTTACGGCTGCCCAGGACATGGAACTTTGGTTTGTTGAACGAACTCGGTGACGAACCTCCTGCGGCTGAAGAGCGATGGGCACATCTCCGTGGTTCGCCCGACGTCAACTGGAACCTGAGGAGGATTAGCTTGGGTCAGGTAAGTGTATTTTATTTTCAGAAGCTAAGATCTCCTGTTCAAAGCGTGGTGTCCAACCTCTAGGCCGTACGCATCAACAGTCCTCACGGGGTTACGGACTCCCAAGTTGCGTCTGTACACGGCGGGACCGGTAGCAATGGTCGCAGCATTCGCGGCAGCCCCTCGGCTTCCTCTGATCCGCATCAGCCCCTTGGTGTACAAAGTCCTCTGAGCGACACATCGACTCATTCACGATACTCTCAAACTGGGGGCACCATGTACTCAGAAAGGCCTCGACTGAGCGACCAGCCTCAACCTTCACCCGAGGATCGATCAGAAGAGTCCCAAGGCTCGCGACGCGCACTGGGAAACACACCGAGCGCCGGGGCCGCGCCTGACACCACTACGGTCAGTAGCAACAATCCCTACCCGCCGGAGACGCTGGTCACTGAGTCAGAGTCGGGACGCTTTGGGTTTGATTTTGGTTTTGGCGGCGCATTTGGATTCGACGACGACAGCGAGGCTTATGATGACTACGATACTAGGGCAACCACCGTTTCAATGGCGAGTGGAGGGAGCAGTAGCGGAAACGTGGCCGTCGATTTACACGGAGAGCGGGGGAGCTTTGGGCAGGAGTTGGCTGGACTGGATATGTTCCTGCGTGCGCCGCCTAGGAGTGCTGTAGGACAGTCTGGATGGGCGGAGCAGATCGACGCTGACCTCGGACGCGCGTGAGCGTATGTATTCTTATTCTTGTTTGTATAACTCCAACCCTCCGAACCGTCCGGTCTTCGTTCCTCAGTCTTGACCGTTCCCCCAGCTGTTGTTATCTTACATCCTGCGCTCCGCTCCTCTGGCCCAACTTGCCTTGGACTTGTGGATTTGTGTGGACTTTTTTTTAGTTTTGTTTTCAATATATGCCCCATCCTGTTTACCTCTCGCCTGTTGTATATGCTGCACTTGTTATATATGATGCAATTATTTTAACGGCGGTAAAGGCTGGCGTGGTAGCTAAGAGTTACATATGCGGTTCTCTACAACGTTGACAAAACTCAGTTCAGTAGTTGACCAACTTAAATTCCACACATTTTGAAGAGCGCGTGCATTCACCTGTACTATCTAGGATCATGTGACCTCCCGAGCGTCTAGCAGCTTCGAAAACGTTTCAATCCAGCTACCCACCCCGACCATAATCCGAAAGTACTGGCACCATGGCACCACTCATAAGGCCCACTCGCAGTATAAGCTGCATACCTGAGCTTATTTGCATGATATGCGATTATGCAACGAGGGCTTCGCATGTCCAGCTTGCCTGTTCCTCTCGTTCATTCTTTCAAGCGGTCATACCGCACATCTGGAGAGATCTCAAGGGTGTCGAAAACCTCTTTTCTCTCATTCCAGGAGTTCATATTGACTATAGCCCGCCACGCCTAAGAATAGTTAGTGTTAGGAAAGCGCACAGGTCGCGAATTAATTTTCGGTTACTTTGTCTGTCTTGTCCTACAGATCATACCTGAGACGAGTTCACCTGACTTTTCTCGATACAATATATACTCTCCTCTAGTTTTCTCCCTGGACATTTTCGGGTCGCCTTGGAACGTTTACCAGGTTGTCTCTTGGACTACCCTTATGGAATACTCTCAAACCCTTGGGCATACTCTCCTACCAAACCTAAAGCAACTAACAATCGACTCCATGTACTGCTCCTTAGTAGACCGCACAAGCTGGATTACCGTTTTCTTAACTTCTTCCCTGCTTGATATTCAGCACCCTGCCAGTACTTTTGCACCCTTCTGGCTAGGGATACCTGATTCGAGGGCTGCAGCATTACTCAGGCTAATCGTTCGGCGTTGCCCCAACCTCAAGTCCTTGAGTATATTTCCTGAATCCGACCTGGAAGTTAACCAGACGGAACAAGACACCATACCATCCATGTCATCCATAGGGTTTTATGAATGCGTCGCAAATATGCGGCACCTTCGAGCCTTAACGGTAGGCAAATCCGCCTTGCGACCAGACTTAATCGTCCGCGTAGGTCTCCTACCTACTCTCGAACAACTCACCGTGTATATCTCATCATCTTGGCTTATATCCAACGCTCCACTTCCTGCCCTTCTGTTTCCATCTCTTCGACATTTAACCTTGCGCGTAGTTAACTCGTTCGATATTTGGCAAATATGGGGGATTGAAACACTTGTTCGGCACCTCACACACGTCCAGATAGATGTCACTCGCTCTGGAACAGCAGATAGGCAGGGCAACGAGCAGACCGGACTGACTGGTTGGTTTCCTCAGCTTTTTCATAATAGTCCGCACATTCTCTCTTTATCAATTGGCTTTCATGACGTACCTTTCTGGCCGTTCAAAACCGGACCAAGAACTATGATGAAGCTTCCGCTTCAGTGCCTGACTTTGAAGACAGTAAAAATTGGTGATTTTGAAGTCTTTTGCGAACAACTGGCAGCATCATGTCCAGGTCTACGCCAGCTTCGGATCCCGGACCATTCACTCGTTCTCTCAGAATTATTTCTTCTCACTCGTCTCAAACAACTCGAGTCTCTAAACGTTCGAGTAGAGTTCCTCGGTCTTCCAGAACGAGCGGGATTGAGTTGGGAACACTCGGCCGGAGCGCTTACTTCGCTGGAATATGAGAATATCCCGCTTGCAAGCAACCCTAAAAAGTGTGACCCTAACATTACTGCTAGTGAGATCGCAGGGTGAGTGCGTAAACTAAATCAATGTGGTTGGGATTAACCCGAACCGCCTGTTTAAGATACCTATTGACTATATGGCCGAATTTAGTATATTTCGCTCCAGCAATCGGTTGGAATGCGTGTTGGGCCACACCAGTTCATCGAGATGTCACTCGAATCATACCTAGGGTGCGAGCAGCTTTGGAATGCTCCTGCAGTCTGTGCACTAGACGAACCAATCAAACATGATAGTTGAAACCCTATTTGAGTACCGCTTGAGGAGCAAGAGGCATGCAATTAATACAGCGTCTATGACTTGAGCACAACATTAGTTTTATGGGTAGTAGCCCGACAAAAGAAGAGTCTAGTGCCGTAATGACAGTGAAATTGGAATACCCGGGATAAAGTAAGGCTAGGCTATTTACACTGGGAGCAAATGCGCCAGCTACACTGTAATTTTTATTGGGTGGCTAGTGTTAACCGTGTGGCTAAGGTTAAAATACACGATTTATAGTCTATTCTATGGATACAATCGGCTCTATCTACAATATTTTAAGTCCGTCGAGTATGCACTCTATTCTACAAATCTACACGACAATACTATTAAACTGGGCCGATTTAGTAAACATGACCCTTCCGCGATCGTTCGCCCAATACCATCGCTTCGTCTCCTGCGACAACGATCCCCACGGGCCCAGCCGAGTCGAGTGGAGAACCTTCGACTGGTGTAGTTGGACCAGGTGACTCTGGAGGAGAGTCTGTAGGCGGAGCCGAATCGTACGCTCGAGCTGCAACCACGTCCAGTGGTCGAACAGTCGGACGAGTTCGACGTAACCGTTGGCCTTCCTCGAGTTTAAAGGAGCTCGTATTTGAGGAGCTTCGAGAGTGATTCCTAGTGCGTTTCCGTGTATTCGTATGATCCCTCTTTGCAGCCTTGAGGTCGACGACACGCGCGAGGCTGTTGTGAACGGCTTGTCTGAGAGGACCCATCGAGTCGAGATGGCCTGTACGAATACGCTTGGCGACCAGACGTTCAAAAGCTTGGAGCTGTTCAGGGTCGAAGTCAGAATCAAAAGTGTGCCTCGCGCGCAGTCGCTGGGAGATCAGGTTCAAGCCCACTAAGACGAAAAAATGTGAGGACATTATCCATGTTCTGACAAATTGACGTACGTTCATCAACAACATCCGCTTCAACTGGCGAACCGGATGCAGACAGATGTGGAGACGGAACCTTGCAAGTTGTGAATCGGGGCGACCACGGCTCTCCAGTCTCATCTACAGGTCTCAATAAGTAAGGCGAGTTAGGGTGGTCAACTAAAATATAAAGCGTACCATTGTCCGTGATATCGCATCCTTCGGTATACTGTACGGCCAGGCGTTGCCAGCCGGGGCGGCAGATGTCGATGGGGCGGAATCTTCCCTCACCGCGCGTCAACATCCAACGAATGAACCGAGGAGGAGAAGGAGTCATGTACGGGAGTCCTAGTCGTTGAACAGTAATACCAGGCTTCGGACATTCAGGGCCAGAAACAACAAACGCGTCTTGTTTGGTCATCGAAGCTATGAGGTCACTCAGGCTCAGCATGTGTACCCAAAGCAGCTCCCAGAACACGGCAATAAAAGGGCACGTACTGCTCGCTTGGATCATGATCGCCATAACTCTTGGATTGTCAAGACTGTCACAGGCGCCGGTTGAGGCAATCAGCCGAGGAGAGTTTATCTTGGGTAAACATGAATCCGAGTTGGCAACGAGTGGACGATCGCACGCCATGACAACGCCCACAAGGGACTGCTTAGTCGCTGGTGCCGGTGCCTTGGATAATGATATGACGAGTTGCCTAAAGTTGGCGATGAATGACATACTCGCGGCGAGGACAAGTCGAAGACGACGGATTGTCATGGTATCGAAGAGCGGTGGTGGTAATGAAGTTACGTGAAGAACAAGATAGCGTATCTATAGTGTAAGGACTAAAGTGTACGACCAACAACATTGTAGGGCCGGTACTGGTGGTGCGGGGTAAGTATTACATCGTAATTAGGTTTGATCCCAAGGTCTGACTTGGCCGCCGGCTTGTGGCGGTGCTCCCTCTCAAACTGCCCCCGCGTACTACCAGGTGACCGCAGCTTGGCCATCTCCCCTAGTATTTGCCTCCACATGCATAGGACCCGAGACCGACTAAATAAGTACTTGAAAAACAACTGAAAAAAACTTTTAGAAAATCCATGTACCTTGTGCAAAGGTCAAGATTGCGAAGGATCCCCCAACAGCCCAATAAGGTACCTTACAATTTTAGGACAACCATAAATCCATATTTGCCCCTCGCATACTGCCGTCTTAGAAGTTTCGGTAGTACTTAATCATACATTTATACTTTGGCCCGCTTCTTAGTACCATAATTTACTTGTGTCGATGGTTCATCTCAGCTCAGATACACGAGATACCGGAACTAAATCGCTACCACTTAATATAAAGCTAGAAGAGAAACCAGTACTTTGAAGGCCACTACGGCTTTCTACAGCGCTACATTACCCTCGCGGTGAGTGATCCACCACACCTCAATTCTATCGAGCTCGTTCAACTGATCTCGCGGAGCGAGAGCAATTTGATCCGACTCACCAGGGCCAAATTCGAATTGAGGAGTTTGTAGGGGCTTGTGATGGTTTAGAGTATCTCAGACTGCGAGCTCGATACAACATACTGTTTAAAAACTGCGTCTTTCTTTTGTGTTCAGACACCTAAAATGCGCCACAACCGTAACGTGTAGCTGCAGTACCGGGTGCCAATACGGACCATTTTCTCGCTCTGGTTTCTCAGTAATCTCACTTATGGTTATCGCATCGGTACTAGGGGTATTTGGAATGATAACTCTCAACCCGACTTTTGGTGCCCATTCTAGTCTTATTCTTGTACAATTCTGATTCCATTCGAGAGCTGGCTTGAGCATCAGCCGAGAATTGCTACTCTGAGTGCCCCTATCATTTACACTTAAAAGTATTTCTCGAGGTTTTATGTACTCAAAAGCTAGTACACTATCAAGCAGCACGCATATACCCAGGTTCTGATGGTATGCGATGTCTCGGAGATGAAATTTGATTGAGGCAGCTCAAAAGTACAAACCGCCATATCCGGCAATTGAGTATGTCCTCCACCGTATGGTTTCCACCTCGACCGCAGATCTCATCCCCAGCCCGATTTGGGTAGCTCTGGCTCATATTGGACCTGCCCTAAGCATCCCTCATGGTATATGACTGGTGATGCACGATGCTGATCTCTTAGGGACGTCTTCTACTCCCCCTTCGGCCGAACTATCTTCAGGTGAGTAGCAGCTCATTTGTAGGTTAAGCAGATGCTGATTTGGCCGTAGCCGTCGTATACTTGCTACAAATCTACCTCTTACATCTCTGTCTTGCCAGATGATTTCCTGTATCTTTCTACCGCTTATCTCGTCAGTACCAGTTACCCGCTCGCATGAGCAAATAGCTTACCAGCAAATCGTTACAGTTGACGAACGTGCTTTCCTACGAATCATGTCTCGACTTTCTATCAAATCCATATCATCCTAAGCTTAAACCTTGCAGATCTTTGTCCAGCCGCCGGTGTTCGTTGTGGTTGACATCTGCGATTGTTCCTGGAGTTGTCCACCCTTGAGGGGTTGAGATAGGCCTCTTAGACTCCCGTAGGTGTGTTCCGTACGATGGACATCGGCGAGACAGCCAAATAACTACCAGATTCATTTTTGTTGAACTTGTTTTGTTGTCAGAAGAGGTGCATTGCCGTCTGTTTCAATGTAGACGAGTTTGACCGATACTGCCCGATGTGTTTGAGACACGTTACCTATGAATGACTAGGTGCATTGAACCAAACGAGTGCGTGCATAAAGTACAGACCAAAGTGAAAGATATGACGTAGTAATACAAGCAGGTATAGGGGAGTAAGTCTCTAACCGTATGTCAAGCCTAAGAAGATATAAGTGAATACATGCTTGCTTTGTAGCAGGTTCAAGACGCACCAAGTAGTTGTACGATTTCTTGTCTTCTCCCCGTTCAAGATATTCTTTCTGAGCAAATGAATGACACGTCAGACCTCTGCTCAAACATAAACCGAAATATTATTACTTCAATAAGTGCCTCTATGCGTTTCTTGATTGCCGCAGGAACTGGATGGAATCGTGTCGAAAGCTGCTTTGTGACCTCGGTAACAAGGTCATTGTGCAACATTCGTTTCCTGTCCTTCATTACGCGCACAATACAAGCCTGCCGACACCAATGAGTAAGTTAACTCCAGAAAAACATAGTAAGCAGACCTCAGTTTGTAACTTTCTCTCTTCTTCCACTTTCTCCTCCGTGTCTCGGCGTTCTTCAGTCGTTTCCGCTTTGCTAGCCACTGTCTGTATCTTGATCCGTTGCAGCGGAGCCGTGAACTCGTAGTTGAATGAGAATGTATCGGTCGGGTTGACATTGCGTGACGCAGGGTGTTTACGGAGAATTTTATATTTCGCGCAAGCGAGGGACTGGAGATAGCGTTGGAGTTCCTGGTCGGGGATTCCAGTGGCAGTTTTTATTTCCTGCGAAAGACAATTTAGCTACAATAGTGTAACGAAGTCTCATCAAACTCACGTCATAGCCTAATTCTTCGTCTATATCCGTGTCGCCGAAGGCCAAGAGTACGACCATAGCCAACGTAGAGACATTCAGCTCATGTTTGCGCGTCTTGAATGCGACTTTGATATCGGCTGATCCATAGCCTGGTTGCCAAGCTAACCTGCGGCCGTTATGTTTCGCGTGGTAGAATCGTTCAAAATTCGCTATAGATTTTGCGACCACGGGCGGCATTATGCAATTGCTTAGGCTCGTGGTGTGGGTGATTGGCCAGAATGTGGAGGTCAAGACGGATGTATGCATATCAATAGTGGTTGTAGCCTATGAATCCGAATGAGCATCACGTTTAGAGAAGTCTATGATTACGTACGTCATCTCCGTCAGTTATTCGTTGAACGAAGGCTCTGAATGACTCGGTTAATTCGCCGGATAGACGGATATCGTGGAACATTCCTTCCAGCTTTTGAGTAAATGCGAAGCCGCACTCGACCTGAGTGAATATCAGCTGGCTAGTTCACAAGCTCTTGTAAGAATCATGCCGTACCTTGAGCTTGCCAAGCATTTCTCGTTCCGCCTCGTCGTCAATGACACGAGATTGGAGAAGGCGTTTGGCTAAATGGGCTTTGTAGTACCGTTCGAAGACATCCTTGTCAGATACGAAGCGGAAGATAGATATGGTACGATCAATTAGAGTGTCGATCTCATCCTCTGTTTTCTATGGTAACGGTTTGATTTCAGCAAGCAGTACAGACAGAAGTTCTGGACTTACCCCCTTCATTCCTCTTTTAAGGTGGTCATCAATAAACAGGGAGATAAACTCGGATGTTCGCTTGTTCAGATTAATCAAAGATTCAAAGGCCTATATGACGCGCTCTTAGCATATACTGGCGAAAAGATACTTTAACATACCTCGTTGATGGCCGTTTGAAGAGACACTTCGCCTCCCCAGGCGTTCCTTAGCAAACGGTCGTATAAGTCTTTGAGTGCAAGCACGTCGGTCATCCATTTAATAGCGATCTGAACTGCCGTGCTTTTGACGTTACCGGCCTCTGCCAATTTTTTACCTTCACTGCCCGGTGCTGATACCACGGTTCCCTCGTCGGATTCTTCGTTGATAGTTTTCCCTCGACTGATGATACTATCTTTCAAGTGCCTCCGAAGTACTCTGATACCGGCTTCTTCCGGGGGAAGAAGGAACATGCGTAGAATACGTGCTAGGTCATCTGTACGCTCGGCGTCTATGAGGAGGTCCAGTGCAGTATGGGGTTTGGCGTCGGTAGGTGCTAAAGGAGCAGGTGTATCGGAGCCGGAGAGGAGGCGTGGGGTGTATGGCGTGAGCAAATGGCTGACAAGAATATGTTGGAGAGGTGTAGAGGTATGGAATGACAGATAGCTATGCGTCCGGTCTTGTTCTGAATTGATGAAGACTTCAACCTACGCGACGTCAACGGTTCAGTTTGGGAGAGCAAAAAGGGGGCGTACCAGGCGAAGATATTCGGCTAGATCGGTGCCCTCTATCATCTCTTTCCCTCTATTCTTGTAATAGGCTTCGCTTTCTGCGAGAAGTTCAGACTCCAGATACATTTTGTAGACGGTACTTTCCGCCGTCACTTTAACCGTAGTGTCTCGAAGGGTAAGCAGTACATCTATGCATTGCTTAACCGCACTACGGTTGATAGTAGTGCCATCCCGTTCCATTCGGATAAGTCGTAGGATAGTTGAGACTAGTTGTATACGAATCGGAGCCTGAGTGGACCGAATAATCTCTGAGAGGAAAAGCTCCAGACCACGGTCCATGATCTTTGGTACTCGAGCAGAGTCAGTGTAAACCCGATCCTGGGGAGTGAATGTGACATGACGTTTCTAACGCACAGTGGAGCAACTTACCATGTACTTGACCAAGTCCGAGATCTTGCTCATGCTACTCTCATGATCATCCCACACGTCCCGGAAGGCCTTTACAAACGCCTCTCCTTCCTGACATATCTCCACCGTGTCTCGACCGTCTAATGTAGCACGAGGAAATTCGGGGACTAGAGTTTCCCTCACAAGTCGGTTCAGGTTCTTCGTGACGAGAGTCGTAAGTCCTTGGTAGAGCATTTCCCCATGCTTAGAAACAACAAGGTTGTAGGCATGTCGATAGTTTTCTTCAAAGGAGAGGGCTGAGGCGTTCTTCGCGTAGATCTGCTGAATCGCAGAGGATAGTTTGTCCCAGGCTTGGTCGTGAGCACCTGTGGAGAGCAGACTAGGCATAAATATCAAGAAAAAAGAGCATAGAATGTGCTTACCAGCTTGCTGTTTGCCCGCCCGACGCGAACACGTTATACGATTCAGTTCGCGTGACATGCCGAAAGATAACTCTTACCTTCCGTGGTGGCTTCTACAGTTGTAAGAGGCTTAGTTAGATCATACGGAGTGGCGTGCAATTTTCGTAAATTTACGAACTATTTTTCCCTTTATGGGTCGTCGCGGTAGAGAACTGCCAGCTAATGGACCGTCATAACGATGGTGGCTCCAGCGTAAATAATAAGAACGATACGAACCTGCGGACATTATACGTCTTTAAACAATATCAATTCACTAGATTTATTTTGGGGGTTTTCAGTAGTGATCA
>WSTH01000602.1:0-21108 GCA_019616345.1 Ceratobasidium sp. 395
TCGAGGCCACAAGCCATGCTAGGCCTGCGTTTAAACCCCACATGGTCGGTCGTGGGTATGTTTGCGGGGAAGCACTTCTTTGCCACTGTATTTCAATGACGCGCTTCTGACATAATCCTGGCGCTACTCGACCCTGCACTCGTGACCCAACCCGTTCTTAATTAAAGAAAAAATAAACGCGCATTTGGCGAGATACATGAACACATAGCCGAACCGCTACCTTATACGCGTTCCCAAAGAGCTCAACATGTGGCAAAACTAACTACTCTAATGAATTAAATAGTGGGGCCGTCGCAGCCGAAAGGCGTATAGGGGGTTATTGCGACGCCGTAGACTCACCTACAATCCAAAGGTAGCGATCGCGCATATACCCTTTGTGATGGTTAATTTATGGCCGGCGAATCTGTAACTGTCGAAGTAAGACCCGTATCCTTATGGAATTTGACTGTGTATGACGGCAATTTGTGATGCCCAAGAGTACCAACTTGAACAAGTTCGTCTCTACAAGAGCAATTGAACTCGCAATTGTTTTAGTGTAGTTTAGCTTATCCTTCAATTAGTTTGTCATGTCTGTTTATAACTAATCATTCATTAGCTCTCGACTATCGAAAAACACGAGCAGAGAATATACGTAGTCCGGTGAACGAAAGTCCAAAAAAAAGAGTGCTGAGCCGGATACCCCTCTACGCTCAATCTGAAATATTAATGAGTACTGAAGTTGAGTGCACTCCCCGATTTGCCACCGTGGCTTAGGAGCTTCCCCTAATCCGGATCACGATCTACTTCGGGGAACGGGAAAGGAGCCGTGTCAGAGAGCCGGACCGACTGTGAGTCGAGTCTAAGAGACTTACGAATGCTGTATCTACTGGCAGCCTGACCATACTGCTCACGGGAGGAGAGAGACTCGCGTTTCAGCTCGAGCTCTCCCCCCGATTCTGACGTAAGCGACTGCAGATGAGCAATTCTTCTAGATAGCATTCGACATTGCTACGTTATCTGAGGTCGCAAACGCATAATAGCATCTAATACAAGTCCCGAGCTCAATTATCCATGTCCTAACACCCTGCGGTGGGTCTTTTCGCATGTACAGGACGTAGATATAGGGCGGTGGGAGGACGGGAAAAACAAGCCACAATAGCTGAGCGGGGAACGAACTCCTATAAACCTGATGATCCCAGTCCCTAAACCGTCTATACTGGTTCCAGATCTCGCATGGATTGGTTCGATCCGCTCTCGGGCACCTCTTTTTGACGCTTATTTTTCCTCTCCCCAGATCCTCAGTGCCATTTCGGGCGCGGCCCTCATATCTAAACTTCGTGTATACTTCTAGCATCTGATGTACGTACTCCCTTATATCTCTTCTTCCAATCAAGGGGTTGTAACTTGCACTTTGTTTGACACTTCATGATGATTCGTTCGAGGTTGACACGTACCACCCACCCAAGCCTGGTGCAATCACAACTTGATCAGCCAACGAGGGTTCAATTGCAAGGGAGCAGAGATACAGCACAAAACAAGTTTCAGAGTGCAATACAAAGCGAAGTAAAAAGATTGAAGGTGCGATAATAAAATATGTAAACGAAAGAAGCGGCTTGTTACTTGCCTCCCCTCTTCCCCCGCCTCGTCTTCCTTTTCTTGACTACCTGAGCGGTCGTGATCGATTCAAACTCGTGCACCACACACAGTTGAGGCATCTCTTCAACAGCTGCTTCATCTAGAAGATCCTATATGCGTGATCTTCGGTAAAATGGGTTGCTTCACATCGAACTAAGGCTTTCGTACCTGCTGCGCGTTGAAATCATACTCGTGCACCACATGCGGGAAGTGCAACCTTCCGATTTCTTCCTCTTCTATACATGTCTGGGTGTACGTTTTTCAGTAAAGTCAGAGGCTTCACATACTAGGACTGAGATGCTCGTACCTGTCGGACATCAGGCAGGTTGTATGCTAGGGGCCTGGGTACTTTGAATGTGATTTTGCGCGTAAATAGCGACCAAAGGTCTGGTCTTGAGTCAGCAAGAAGGCCGTTTGTGCCACGAGGGGAACCGGTTCGTCGTCGATTGAGCAGCTTCATTGGGTATGAATTATTTGTGTCAAGGCCGGAATAATGCGCGAGCCCTCGAAGAGATGTATTAGCTGATAGCATGGTCCACAGATATAGCTGTGAAAAGATGTAGACAGACGACTTACAAGTGTGATGAGCCACAGTTGAAACAGATCAAGCCAAACAACAAACGCGCGTAGCTTGAAACTAACGTACAAGTAAGATACGCGTTCTCAACGATGACGAGGCAACGAAGACAACGTACCGACTCGGTGGAGGGGAGGAGGGAAAGAGAGACTGAGAGAGAGTACGGAGACAAACGCGGCCTTTAAGTAGCCAGACGAATAGGGGGCGCGGCATCAGGTCGGAACGCATAGGGGCAGGCTAACATTAACAAACACGGGCGGCCACCCCACCACAGCGAGAGCGCGATTCTTAAAGCTACCAGACTACTCGGACAAACTAGGGTTGGTATACGAGAGCATGCAATGAGTACGTAGTGGGACAAACGGGGAGGGGGGATTGTTTCTATACAGGTAAATAGAGGCGTGAGGCCCACTCAGACCACCCCTCTGTGCCCGCTTATGCGTCCTCGTAAGTGATTTAGATAACAGAAGAAGAAGAAAAAGTAAAGTCTATATAATAAGTTAGAGTACATAGTATAGATATGCAGAAATCATGAACATGTATCTCTCAGTACTGCCGAGGGAACATGGGTGTCACCCGGTTGAATGCACTCAATTGCGGCGCAAACTTACCCGATTGCTGGGCGGATGTTTTACCACATATCGAGTGCCAAGTCAATCTTCATACGACTATAAAGTCAAGTTCGAACAACAGAAACCAGAGCCAGGGGGTGGCAAAAAGGTTTGACCATTAGCCCAACGTGGGGGTCGAACCCACAACCTTGAGATGACTGATTTAAGAGTCTCACGCTCTACCGATTGAGCTAGCTAGGCGGCGAGTTCCTGATCGCAAATGCGCTTATGATAATCAGGTACATACAGTCTAAATAATGGTGAATGCGTGATAGTTTTTAGCGTTAACCTGCAGGCCTACAGTGCGTGTATATAGTCTAATCAACTCCATCGAGCGAGCCTTCGATTATGGACTCTCCATCATGCGAGAATTTGACGTTTTTCTCGTGGTTGACCGTCTTCCCGATAAATTTGGTGTGATCTAATATGCGGCGATAAGCCAAGGTGTATGCAACGGTCCGTTGATAGTCTTACGTCCGAATGCAACAAGCTGCCCCGCTGGGTCCCTGAACTCGATTTTCGTGAACGCAAGCGTTCTCCCTGCAGAAATATAAATGACTCAAGTTTTGTTCCTAGACGTGCATACTCACCCATGCCCTCTACTACACCGATGCAGTGCAGAGTATCTCCCTCTTTACCCGCAGGTTTCATGAACGTCGTACTAATATCGGTGGAAACGCCGGTCATCCATTGTCCTTTGGTTCCAACCGCAAGGGATCCGACTGTATCGGTGAGCGAAGAAATGAATCCGCCGTGAACGGTCTGAGGTTGAAATCAATCGTTGAGTTTGCCTAAGAGGAGCGGATTGGTTTAACCTTGTTCCTATTAACTATCCTCGTGACTTTAGTACCGGCATATTACTGGGAGTCTGGTAAGCAAACTTACGGTTCGGCGCCTCGATCTGTAGTGACACTTCTACTCGGCCTGGGATAGCTTTGTTAACTTGAAGCTGGAAGGAGGTATCGATTGTAAGGATTGGTCTCTGAAGCTCGTTTGTAGCACTTACCGAAGGAAAACAATGGGGATCATGGCCTGTAGAAGGGATTAGATGCAGTGTATCACGCTTGTGAAAGGTGCGGGCCTTGGTTCTTAACAAACGAATCCCAGACCTAGTGTTTCATGGTTAAATTTAGATGCATATACTCTACAAAGCTACTCGTACTTTTCGAGTGAAGCGTAGGCACGCCGACATGGTGAGGTTCAAGTTGGCGACTCGCTTAGCATGTTACAGCGTAACCGTTGCTTCTCAACCTCGTGATGCCAAGCGCCGGTCATCTATCCAAATCCCAGCCTAATCGAGCAAAACCCAACCTCGTTCACTTTTGGCCTAGCGGCTGACTTGTTCGCGCCCAGAGCCTGGCAGACGACAACCATATATGTCCTAGTAGACTTTCTCAGCGATTTTCACGCCAGCCACCATATTCGCGCGACTTATAGGGGCACAGACACACTCGGACTTCAACTTGACGACAAACTGCATGGTTCAACATGGCGAATCCTGTCACTATACAAAACTATGTATGCAAAGTCTTGGAATATGTGTCGAATATAGTCATGTTGATGTTGATGTTGTAGCAACTCGGAGATTCCCTCGGCAAGGGCGCCTTCGGGCAGGTGTATCGTGAGTGTGGTGGCTTTGAGTGGCGCGCTATATGTTCACCGCGCATAATATTAGGGGCACTTAATTGGACGACGGGCGAAGTGGTAGCTGTGAAACAAATTCAGCTGAGTGATGTGCCAAAATCAGAGCTCGGGGAGCTCATGGTGTGTTCAACTCTACTCTAACCCAGTCAAAGCTAACACTCGATTCTAGTCCGAGATTAATCTACTTAAAATACTCGACGTGAGACGCCTCTTGGTTGAACTTCCTTGATCACCTTCTAATACTAATATATCCCCCAGCATCCGAACATCGTGAAATACAAGGGCTACGTCAAGACCCGAGAATCACTATACATCATCCTTGAGTGCGTTAATAATTAACTCCTTCGTGGTTCATTGGACTCAGATAGGTTTAAGATACTGTGAAAACGGCTCGCTGCATAACATCTGCAAACGATTTGGCAAGTTTCCGGAGAACCTTGTTGCCGTGTATATATCCCAGGTTCTAGAAGGACTCGTATACCTTCACGACCAGGGTGTTATCCATCGAGATATCAAGGGCGCCAATATTCTTACTAACAAGGACGGAACTGTGAAGTTGGCCGACTTTGGTGTAGCTACTACGCCGGCGGGCGCATTGAACGATGCCGCGGTGGTTGGGTCTCCTTACTGGAGTAAGTCGGTCCGATTATCTCACGTCTGTTTTCTCATCGCGCAATCTTAACTCGTTCCAGTGGCTCCGGAGGTAATTGAACAATCAGGCGCGACGACTGCTTCAGATGTTTGGTATGTTACCTGAATGCGTGCTTGACAGTTATCTCAATCCTTTTCGTTTGCAGGAGCGTAGGTTGTGTTGTCATTGAACTCCTCGAAGGGCACCCACCATATCACTTCCTTGATCCCATGCCAGCTCTCTTTCGCATAGTCCAAGATGATTGTCCTCCGTTGCCGGAAGGCTGTTCGCCGGTGAGCTTTAAAGTTGGTATATGGAACTTCTACTTACCTTGGTTTTTGTTGGTAGATCGTAAAAGACTTTCTATACCATTGCTTCCAAAAAGACTGTAACCTTCGGATATCTGCAAAGAAGTTGTTGAAGCACCCATGGATGGCATCGGCGCGAAAACAGATGGGATCTGAGACCGTCCCGGGTCAACGACCGCTCTCAAACTATGATGAAGCCGTGCAAAAAGTCCAGCAGTGGAATGAAGCATTAAAATGTACGTTTCTCTTTCTATTCATGTATATGTCCTCCATGACTTACATTTTCAATAGCTCCCTCACGGCCATCTGCCCAACGTCAATCTTCGCGTGCAGGGCGCGGCCGAACAGTTGCAGACCCAATAAACTCGTCTCCTACTCCACGTCCCACAAACCCTGCAGCCACAAATTGGCGTATGGGTTTTATCCCACCTGCGCCGCTTCCTGGACCATCCATATTCTCCCCTCAAAAAGCTATCCCTGGGCCAATCGAAACTAAAGGCGGGAGGGCTGTGCCCCCGATTGGCGTGACAAGCCCGCTGGGGGCTGGGTCCGGATTTGTTGGGGTGTCGTTGATGGAGAGGGTGGGGCTGCATGAGAGGGAACGAGAACGGGAGGTGAATGCGCTGAACAGAGCTGCAGAGGAAGATACGGACAATTGGGATGATGATTTCGAGGAGGGGATCTCATTTACTAAGCTGCAAGGTACTGCTTTATGTTTCTTGCTGCTCTCTCACTAGTGCTGATTACACGTATAGCCATGGACAAGGGCTCCGATTCTACCATGTTGTCGGCTAGCACAAGCCGCCCTCCGACGGAGACAAAGACTGACGTGGAGGAGAACATACAAACTATTCGGCCCGCCAAGAGTCCAGGGGGTAGAAGTGCGGTGCTTACGACGCCGCCTTCGATGGACACGATCGTTGAAGATTATTCAGACCTGGGTGGCGAGGACGAGGATATGCAGATAGAACAGAAGTTTGCAAGTTTCAAGGTGCGAGTATTACTATCTCAGTCTTTTCACTCATAAACTTATCTCTTTAGATGAAAAATGGCTCCCGTCGAGGTTTGTTCCACCCCGACGACATCCCTCGCTTGTCCTTGCGACCTTCAGCTAGCGAGTTAGCGCTTGACCTGACGCCAACTAAAATTCGACCTCAGCCCAGTTTGCTAATTCGCCCTGGGCCATCTCCTATTACGCCCCCGCCAGTATCCGCTCCTGTTCTTGGGCATCGTTCGTCACAGTCGACGCAATTGCTTCCGCCTTCTGGGTCAGTGGGGCGAGCTGGGTTGAGGGAAGAGCTTGGCAGATATACGGAGGAAGAAGATGAAGATTACGAGGACGTGTTTGGAAAGCCTGGAAGTAATGGTACGAAGTATATCAACGTCGTTAATGTTTGTTTCTGACAAAGAAAACAGCACCTGACGTGGTTATGCATACGCTTCAGCTTAACACTCGGCTGTCCAGGCGTTCATGGTTGGGAGACGAAGACTCGGACGAAGAAGATCCATTTGCTGAGGTGAGCGTATCCTATCTATTGCTGTAACCCAATTACTGACAATATAACCCAGATCGACGAAGGATTCGATGAGAACGACCTCGAAACCAATCTCTCTCGCGATCGACACGCTCGGCTTACTTCTTCGGTTAACGCCCTGATCGACAAACTAGAGCCCAATACGCCCGATGACGAGCAACGCAACGCGTGCGACGAGTTATTGGCAATTATGGCCGAGGCACCCGAGATGCAGGCCCAGCTTGTTTCAGCCCATGGAATGCTGGCGATTTTGGAGGTGCTGGAGAGTAAGCCGAGTAGGGATGTGACGATTAGATTGTTGAAAATAGTTAATTTGGTGCGTTCTCTGTTCATGTTGAGCGAGTGGTGCATGGTGTTGACTTGAGTACGTTTGAGTAGCTTGTTGGCGGTGATCTTGGATTTTTGGAGAGCTTTTGTCTTATTGGGTGAGTTCGAGCTTCATGCTAGACGGAATTCGTGTTAACAATGGTCATAGCGGTATTCCAGTAGTAATGGGTAAGCCCGTCACATTTGAGGTCATGCTCTATTGATTGAAGGACTTTTTTATAGCTTTTACCACGAAAAAGTACTCTACGGAATGTCGAGTGGAAGCGTCCAATTTTATCCGGGTTCTTTGCCATACCTCTGTGTTGACACTACAGATGTTCATCTCGTAAGTCGGCTTGTTGACCCTTGCGTTGATCTTGCTCACAATCTCTTTTACATGCAGTTGTCGCGGGCTGAAAGTGCTGGTTGATCTCCTGGATGAAGACTACGCTGAGCAAACTAACTTGGTCGCTCATGCACTTAACGGTATTGGTAGCGTTTTTGAGCTCCAGGTTGGTTATATGCGCCAGATTCTTTGTTGCACGCTAACTGGCTACACAGGGCCCAACACCCAAAAACGATTTCTGTCGCATGTTCATCCGAGAAGGGCTGCTGGATCCATTATCGTCAGCGTTACTCAACATAATTGCCACTCGCGGTGAAAGCTCCAACGAAATGAAGACGAAGATCCTGCATATTGTCTTGGTATTCTGCCAAGTCTCGCATTCGGACATTCATGTGCGGACTGCTCTTGGAGCAAGGAAAGTGGTTCGACGTAAGTCGCCCTTGTATAATCGGCTCATGTCATAAGCTAACGAGGTATATTCCAGGCTTACTACGAGCGTGCGAGTTACTGGAGCCAGATCATCTAGTTGTAATGCTAAAAGCTGTAAAGCATTTGTCGATGAACCCGACGTTATTAGATGCATTACAAAATGCCAACGCCATCGAGATCGTAGTTCGCCTTCTAGATGAGCAAAGTGGGGGGCCACACAGTACGGTATGTCTGCTTTTAAGTTGCTTTCGCGCATATTCTTAGCGAATCCATTGCAGGAAATTGCCAACCACATATTCCAAACGTGCTTCAACCTCTGCCGATTAAATAAAGGTCGACAGGAAGAGGCTGCTCAAGCAGGCATCGTTCCAAATCTTGTCAAGGTTTCTGAAACAAGCTCGCCTCTTAAACAGTTTGCGCTGCCTATTCTCTGCGACCTTGCGAGTGCTGGAAAGAGCTGTCGGGCGCTTCTGTGGCAGTATAACGGTCTCGATTTGTACTTGCGCCTGCTCTCGGACCCGTATTTCCAAGTTAGCGCTTTGGAGGCGTTGCTTTCATGGTGCGTGCTTGTGTCACTCGATGACCTAGTTTTCTTGTGCTTATGCGGCCATTTGCAGGTTACAAGACGAGACAAGCCGGGTTGAGGAGTTTTTGATCCAAGCTGATTCGCTCGAAGCTATGCTTAAATGTTTCACTACCTCCAAAGCCAACTCGTTCGAGAAACTACTCGATCCTTTCCTCAAAATCTGCCGCCTGTCCCAGAGCATCACCCTCGGCATCTCGAGTAAATCCCAGTTCTTCCAGCGCATCACAGACCGCCTGGGTCATGGTAAGGCCGTCACGCGCCTCAACCTCTTGCGTATCCTCCGCGCGGTCTTTGACATCCATCCGGACCGAAGCGGGCTCGTCAGACGGTACGGACTCGTAGACGTCGTCGAGCGCTTGAGCAAAAACGATGCAGCGGTCCTGGTCCGCGAGTTGGCGCGTGAAATACTTCCGGCGCTGTCAACTCCAGAGCCGCAGCCCCAAAACGGACACTCTGCTCGGCCCCCAGACGCGAACGGGAATGTTAGTTCGCATCATATTGCTCCTAGGAGCGGCGTTGCCCCCAAGCGACGTGGGGTGATGCGGCGAACGGCGAGCGAGACCTCGGTTGCTTCGATTGGAACCCCTGGGGTAACACGACCGAGGCTGAAGCCCGTAGCTCGAAATAAACCTGTTGCGGAAATGTCGTGGCAAGATCCTCATAGTCCTGCTACAGCCAACGGCCCGCGACAATAGGCTGCTCCGTCCTCGTCCTCGCTCTCCCGTCTTCCTATCCGTCAATAATATTGTGTATCTCATACCCTACACGTTGCGCATTTATATTCCATGCATGCCTTTGGGACCCGTTGTTCATTTCCGTTTACTCTACTACGCGCGGAACTTCATTACATCTCCGCCACTGAATTTATCAGTCTTATCAACCAAGTCAACGACGCGCACTGCTTCTTCCTCTCTTCCCATCATGGCGAGTATCTCTGGGAGTTGTTTGTTAGATTGACTGCGTAGGACCGTTGAAGTCCCCGCAAACGTGCTCCCTATATTGTTTCATTGTCAGCGTAACAATCATGATTCTCCAGTGCAAGTACTGACCTCGTTCGGTGCCTGTGCGGTTGCATATTATTACCGTATATTTGTCCGTTCCCGAGTGCCAGAGCGGTCGTAGACGTGCGATCCAGTAACTTGCTGTGCTGCCGTCAAATGGTGTATCTTCAGACCGTCCGGAATCGAGCCACGCGCAGAGGAGAACCAGAGTTTGGACTTCGTTTTCGATGCAGTAGTCTGCTAACTCGTAAGGTCCTAAAGGTAATTATTAGATACATACTCGGAGAGAGTGCAGGATAGCTACCATCCATCGAGGTCCATACGTTAGGCGGATGAGGGTTCAAATCCATGCATATAGCAACAGAAATGGCTCCAAAAGCTTGTACCGACGTCGAAAAGGTTGAAAACCCACTACCTTGAACCACCCAAGACATCAGCGAACTACGCACATGGATCTATCCATAAAACCCAACCAGGCTGAGCCCACGGCAAATCCGACTCGAACATATTCGTTTTCGC
This sequence comes from Ceratobasidium sp. 395, assembly GCA_019616345.1. Classification (NCBI taxonomy): domain Eukaryota; kingdom Fungi; phylum Basidiomycota; class Agaricomycetes; order Cantharellales; family Ceratobasidiaceae; genus Ceratobasidium; species Ceratobasidium sp. 395. The sequence goes on from WSTH01000602.1 coordinate 10,108, forward strand.
ATACGTGTGCACAACGCTCCCAGCCGGATCAACAACCACCGCACTATTCCTCGCTACGCCTTGACCAAACGGCGCGGTGTAGTCGCTGAGTTCAGATACCGCGCCGTCTTTGGCTTGTTGTTTGCTTTCGTCGATGGTGAGGGGAGGTGCGGGGTATCCTGCTATTACGTGGCATTGGAGTCGGCGAGCGAGGTCTGCGCAGGCGGTGGTTGAGGGACTGGAGTCTGGGTGTTCGACGAATGGGAGGATTGAGGATGGTGTTGGGAAGACGTAGCCTGTTGATTGGGTGTTCCCGTTGTGTCAAAGTATTAAGGGGGTTTAAATCAAGGTCGATTGCTAACCTGTGAACGCCATTTCAGGTAGGCATAGGAGGTCTACGGAGCCGGGTTCCAAGCTGCCTCATGGTAGGATTAGTAGGGCTGCGCTTTGTTGGTAGATGTTGATGAATGCGGACTTGCCTTGCGGTAAGTTCCTTTACTTTTTGCACGTTATATTCTACATCCTCTATCTAGGATCTTCAACTGGTCAATAAAGGCGTGTTATCTAAAGAAACTCGCTTGACCTTTGGATTGAATTGGACAAGTCCAACTCGCGTAGGCCGAGGTGTTGTCGAATTACTCATGATGCCTAATTTAAACAAGATTGGACGAATCTGTTCATCACTCGCGGGTAAATCCTACTTAACTCAATAATTTCAAGGGTAGGATGAGGTTGAGTCACTTACATTGCTGAGGTTAATCGTCCTCGGTTGTGAGTTTGGTAGTGGTTTACGCTTATAAAACCTGATAGTCTAAACTGGTTTAAAGTTCTGCGAAGGAACATATACAAGGGTAGATTGCCCTGTTGAAACCGCGTCAATGCTCTAGTATATGGAAGGTTAAGTCAAGAGGATAACGGGCCGGACAGGCGCCTATGGGTGTAGTGCCAAGCAAATGTAAACTCAGCTCGCTTTGGGAGGCTCGGCTACTGAAACGGCGGTGTCTGCATCTGCATTCACGGTGTAGGGTAAATTGAATAGTAGATAAAGACTTTCAAGAGGTAAATCTCTTGAGATAATGGAGTCTTGTGCACCGTATTAGTCAACTGCGTCCCTTCAGGTTGGCATGCATGTGTTGAAGTTGTGTACGTCATTTGTCCCCATACCGACGTTTGTGGGTACTTGTGTGGCCGCCCGGCGGCTCCGATCTTCTGGCTAGCACAATGTTTTGATGACGACGGCGAAGTACTCCGATGGTGCTGGAGGTACCGTAAGGTGTGCGGGGGGTCGGTGGCTTGCGAGTCTGCGAGTCCTGCGCGAGTCAACAGCGTGTGTTTTGATTGGCTAATAGCGAGCTAGGTAGAGGCTTATATCTGTTATTTTATCTTGGTCGCGATAAAGTTTGTATCAACCGCTCGTAGCCGCAACCACACCGCAACTTTGGGGCCGCACCTTCCAAAGTAGGGTAGAATATTCTCCAGGGTTCTGGGTCGTTCGACGTGGATCACGTGAAGCATCCAGGGACTATAAAACAAGCTCACGCCACCAGCCACCAAACATCTCTCTCCCTCCAAAATGTCCAACGCGACGCAGTCGCAGTCGACCCCGCCCACTGTAGGTGCAGGCTATAATGATTTCTTTCGTTGGCTAAGTGGGTCTGGTCAGCAGTCGTTGGTGAAGAATGAGCCCCAGGAAGGCTCTCAACTCCTCACTGGACCCTCAACGCTGAATCCTCAGCCTCAGCCGTCATCTTCTCCGCCTACCGCTCCGATACCGCCTCAGCCGAGCACTTCAACTGTGCAAGTCAAGCCAGAGCCCGTTCCCGAACCTTTGTCTTTGAGTCAACCCCTCGCCGGGCCCTCTACGCTGAATCCTCAGCCTCAACCGTTATCTTATCCGCATGCCCCTCCGGCACCGCCTCAGCCCAGCACATCGACGGCCTATGTCAAGCCAGAACCTGTTTCCGAACCTTTGCCGTTGAGCGAAGCCCCCCAACCGAGTACATCGCACTTACCGACCACTCCTATCAGACCCAAGGCCGAGCCAGATGTGAAGCCCAGAATCGCAGCCACGCCCCCACCACCGCAACCGCAACTCCAACTCCAGCAGAACGAGCCTCTGCTGCCTGCGGCAACGCACAAGACCTATAAGTCGGCCGACGAGATCGACTATACTCCCGAGAATGCACTGCAAGAGGGTACCGAGATGGCCAAGACCATAGGCTCGTACCTCAAACGAATCGACACTGGCACCCAACTTCGCAACGACGTTTGGTTGCGCGAAGTCGAAAGGTACGTTGTTCGTCCGAGTATGATCGCATGCTAGGGCTAATTTCATCATCTCGCCTCAGCTTGAAAAGTCAGGGCGCGCCACGCACGATGATCGCCGTTTGCGGCGCTACCGGTGCTGGCAAATCGTCCCTCCTTAACGCCGTCCTCGATGGTACGCACCCTACGCCATGTTTCTTTGTTGTGATACGACGCTGACTCATGCTATTTCAGACAACATCGTGCCCACCAGCGGAATGCGAGGTAATTCCTGGCGCTTATCTGACAATGAGGGATGGCTGACATGTCTTCGTTTTATTTTAGCCTGCACTGCGGTGGTCACCGAAATTGCTTACCATGACAAAAACACGATCGCCGCCGACATCGAGTTCCTTGCGCTCTCCGAGTGGAAGGCCGAACTCGAGGTCTTGTTGGAAGACTTGGTCGATGAAAACGGTAGACTAAAGCGTTTGACCGACCTTCGAAACGACTCTGGCGTCGCATGGCACAAGGTAAGAATTACCACATGTACGTCATTTAGCGCTAACTAACCCGGACATAGATGCACGCCGTGTACCCAACCCTCCTCGCAGAGCGCATGATCCGAATGACGCCGGATGAGATCATCGCGTCGAATCCTGAAGTCCAGCGGATCCTCGGCTCGACTCGCAAGATCGAGTGTCCAAATTCCGAGAGGTTTGCGACGGAGATTACCAAGTACATCGACTCGAAGGATAACAAGCGCGATAAAGACAAAGATAAGAATAAGAAAAAGAAGAGTGAGCCAGCGCTCTGGCCGCTCATCCGATTCGTTCGCGTTAGGTGCAAATCCGAGGCGCTGAGCTGTGGCGCGGTACTTGTGGACTTGCCTGGTGTGGCCGATGCGAATTTGGCGCGAAGCAGTATCGCGAAGGAATACATGAAGAAATGTGACTGTATCTGGATTGCCGCGCCGATTACTAGGTGGGTGTTACCGCAACGATTTCTAATCGAGTACTGACTCATTGTTCACAGGGCTGTCGACGACAAGACCGCAAAAGGTAAGCTGGCTCGATCACAATAGGATGTACGGATCAAACTCAAAAATACTTCTGTAGATCTTCTTGGCGAGGCGTTCCGAACGCAACTGATGAGTAAGTCTTCCCGTACCTGGGCGTTGGGCCGCTGACTGACGTACTTTATTTGTAGTGGGTATGTAGACTGCGATTTTGTTCTAGAGTTAAATAACTAATTTATCAATCTACCCCTGGATCCTCAGACGGAAAGTAAGTACTCGATTTAATCAAGACCTTTGTTTTTGCCGATCGCTCATCGCTCGATTCTAGTTATGACGACAGCACGATCACGTTCATCGCCACCAAGACCGACGATCTTTCCTGTACAGAAGTGATCGGCGCGCTTGGCCTTGATGACGATCCCGAGCTCCAGGAGATCGAGGGCGAGCTTGATATAGCGCTGGCCGGGACCGAGGAGTGGACCGGCGCTTTGAAGGTCGCTACTGCAGACATGAAGGGTACGTCATATTATTTGTGCGAACGATGTAGTGCTAATTTCTAATTAGACGCCGAGGCTGAGATGAAAAAACTTCGCCCTCTGCTGCTCGAGTACAAGGAACATCTCGCCGCTTTGAGAAATGGCGAAGAATTTGAACCTTTTCTTACTGCTCCCAACAAAACCGAGTCTCCTAGCTCCAAGAAACGTACTCGCGGCGGCGGAGGACGCAAGGCCAAGCGCCGTCGCAACGATAACGACGAGGGCCAGGACGATGATATGGACGACTTTATCGTTGACGATGACGAGGACGACGCGATGGTCGAAGACGCTCTATCCGCCAACGACAACAACGACAACGACGACGACGACGACGTGATCGTGATCGACTCTGACAGCGATGACATCGTGGTCTTGTCCGATTCAGACGAGGACGAGATCAAAGTTGTCAGGCCCGCTAGCGAGGCCGAGCCCGTAACGGAAGCGAGTCTCAAGGCGACGATCGCGAGGAAAGAGGCTGAGCTTGGCGCGATTCGGGTACGGGTCAACGAGCACAAGGCGACTCGTCAAGAGGCGGCTGCGAAGCTCAACGAGTTTAAAAAGTCGTTGAACAAGTTGCAGAAGGATAAGAATTCGTTTTGTTCGATTAAGCGGAATGAGGTATGTGTTTTGAGTTTGTTGTTGAGTGAAAGGTGGCTAAGGTTTTGGTTGTAGTATTCGCGAGAGGTACTGAAGGAGGATTTCAGAGCGGGTTTGAAGCAGCTTGATCAAGCGGACGCGGAATCCAAGAATCCGGATACATTTGATCCATCGGTAGACCTACGAGGTGAGTTCAACCGTACCTTCGTTGACCACATTATTAATTTGTGTTTTTAGATTACGCCGCCATCAACCTACCCGTGTTCACCTGTTCGTCGCGCGACTATATCCGTATCAAAAGTAGGTACACATTTATATCATCAGGATTTCATACTTATATTTTATTTAGAACAAGTCAAAGGCGATGGCGGTCCAAGCTGCTTTATCGATGCTGACGCCACCGAAGTGCCAGCCCTTCAGAAATGGTGTCACGAACTTACCGTTTCTGCTCGCGAACGGTCGGCTCGTTCCTTTCTGAAGAACATTACTACGTTTCTCCACTCCGTTCTCGCATATCTCGACGACGACTCAGAGGGCGTGAGCACGGCAGACCGCACAACCATGGCCGACCGTTGGGCGTCCAACGTTCTTCCTAGCGAATACGGAGGGAACATGGGTCTTACCCAAGCTCATCGCGCTCAACCTCAGCCCGTTTCGCCGCCGGTTCCCAAGCCATATACTTATCGTGGACGTCGTTACCAAGGACCTCCGCCTCCGGACGAGAACAGCTTAAGCGGGATGTACATCCGTGCACAACAGCTTCAAGCGATGCAACAGCTGATGCCCCAAGGCGAACAGCAAAAGGGTATATCGTTTCGCCTTCGGAACGTACGTCTCTAAAATACTTGTACTCTTAATTGTTTATGCTTATTGTATATTGTTTCTTAATCAGAGCATGCGACAAGTCGTCGAGGACTGCGTAGCACAGCTTAAGCGAGTTTTCCGCCACGGGATTGAGGAGAGGTGTCAGTCTGGCGCGCGCAAGGCTATGACGGCTGCGGTTGACACGTCGGATGCGTTTGCTGCATCGATGCATTGGGCAACTTATCGAGCGAGTAGGTATCTGGTTGCTGTTATGCTACGTCAATGCTGACTTTTCTTTCTAGCTCTTCGTCGTCACGGCGAGTGGAAGAGCGACTTGAACGCAGACCTCATCGCGCCCATGACCCGCGAGATCGCTGCCTCTTGGGCCCAAGTGTTCGAGTCGGATCTTTTCGCCCCCATGGAACGTGCCACGCGGCAAGAAATCACCAAGTTGCTCCAAGAAATCGAGGACACCGCTCCAGCGGGGTTGAAAGACCGGTGCAAGGCGCAAAGTCAGACCACGCTCAAGGAAGCACAAGTGGTCACGGGCAATATCTTACAGAACATCAAGACCGCGATGACCAACGAGCAAAAGGAGATTTCTAGGTGTCTTACCCCACACGTCAAGAATCACCTGGTCCCCGGGTACGAGGAGGCTTTCCTGGAGCGTGGGACAGGTAGCGTTGCTCGACAAAAGGTAAGGTTTATTTGGAGATCGAGTTGCAAGACGTGAACTAACGGTTTACTTTATCAGGCAAAGTTTCATGACCATGTCGTGCGAGAGCGTGTGACTGTTTTCAATGGCGGCACCAAAAACTTGTTTGACAAGCTTGACACCGCAGCCGAGTCTATAGGGGTCTTGTTGCAGGTCGCTCTCAATGAGCTGTCTGAAAAGGTTAGTCGGTTTCATATCGTTTGTGCTTGCGTCGTAACTTATGTTTTCTTTAGGTCGAAGTGAGCATGTCCACTCTTTGGGAAGTCCGCAACGACGCCCGGGGCCACCTCATGAAGCGCCGCGAGCTCGTCAAGCGGGTCGAGGATATGCTCGGACAGATTAAACTTTGGGCCACGGCCGGCAAGCGGGCGCATAACCCGGGCGGAGGCAGTGACGTGGGCGATGAGGACCACGAAGCTCATGACGAGGTTGACGCTATGATGATGCCCGCGAGCGAACCCGAGAGCCAACTCGAAAATCCGGCCGCTCTGAATCCTCTGGCTTATCCTCTCTCCGGTTACGAAGACGAGGATGAGGAAAACGAGGATGAAGACGGAGATGGGGAAGATGAAGATGAAGATGAAGAAGAGGATGAGGAAGAAGAGTATTATCGCAGCAAATACGCTTACAGCAAATACGGAAAATATTACGGACGATATAGGTATTATATAATACGACCGGACTAGATATTAGATACTTACTGTGTTCACAGGTCCAATCCGTATGCTGAGGATTCTGAAGAAAATGAGGACGGAGAAGATGAGGAGAGTGACTGAGATAATCGAACAGCTGGCCTCCCCGCTTCTAAATTATTCTAAGCGAAAAACTGTAGACTGAAAAACTGACTTGTTATTTTCCGTTTTCTTATTGTGGTTCGTTCTTCGGTTCCCCCTTATTCTCTTTAGTAGTGTAATGTACTTTAACATACGAGTTTCAGGCGTGCTAATTCCTTTCTCATGTATTATTTTGATTTCCGCGAATAGGTGGTGCATACACTCCCGGTATGTGTTAAGATGTTTCCGTCATATAGCCGTTGAGGCCCCCAAACCAAAGTAACTGGCACCAGGACCGCAAGAGCACTCAAAGCACGCAAGATCGTACAAAGACGGTCCAGCATGCACGATGCAAAGGGGTTGTTAACTCGTCATTGGGTTTCGGCAAGTTGAACATTGTGACGTCATCTCGTAACCTACAACTAGCGGCCACGTCAATCAATATGCTCCTCACTCAGATGGACCACTCATGAAAATAGCAGCATCTGTTCACGACATGAACAAAATTATGATTTATTTTGAACAGTTTCTGCGCCCAAAGCCGAACAACCGTACAGTATCGCATACACTAGACCATTCAAAAAGCATCAGTCGAGGCAAGAGACAAAAAACTCTTCTGAAACAGTGAACATAATAAGCGCAACAGAAAGGACCGAAAGCGTAATCACAGTGCGATACATATTAGCCAACAGAGAGCTGGAATAAAAAAACAAACGAAGGGGATTCGGGTCAGTGCACCCAATCATCTCGAGTCAGATGACATCCTAGAGTGCACTGAAGTTGCGTCAGATAAAGCACTCTTCGATTTTTCGCCTGGTAGCCGTATGCCGGCTCCTTCATGTAAACCTTTGAAATTCTCGGTGCGCCCAATTCCAGCACGTTTCGACTCCTCGGCAGCATAGTCGTTCAACTCGAAGTGATCTTCACGATGAACCTACAAGAGGAAATTTAGATGCGCAGAGGATACAGAGAACGCATATACCTACAGTTGTTGTAATGTGTACCGTGGTCTGTTTCTACTTTAGTACCAAACATGGAGCATGAGGTTCAGGCACCCACCGATTTGGACTGCTCTGGGCGCCATATCATAGTTGACCTGCGCCTGTGCCCTGAGTCGTCGCCTGAACGCGACGTTGATTCCTCAATGCTATCTCCCGTAGTGAGATTTCCACCCCAGCCTCCACGAGAATTGAGTGTTGACATGAGTGTGTTGGTGTATAACTTGCCTGTGATTTGGTTAGCCAACGGATCGGTACAAAATCGTCATAGTTCACTCACATAGTGGAAGTTGGAAGAACAAGTGCCTAGAAAGTTACGGTTAGTATGCCGATGTCGTGGAGCCAGCCAGGAACCCGAACGCACAAGTTGTTAGCCTAATAATAGAAGAGAAACGGCGCCTGAGTGAACCTGCGGGTATTAAATCTGAATGGTACCTACCAGCGTGAGGAATAGAATCAAGTCAACAGTCGCCCAGATAGTAGTAATTAACCCAGTTTGCACAGTCGCTTTGCACGTCCTAGAGTTAGATTTTGTATGATAACATACAGAACGACGTACACCGGACTAATCGTGTAATGATGTCGTCGGTCTTTGGGAACCCAGTGCGATGGGTGAGCTGAAAGCCAGACATCAGTGCTCGGTACCTGAAAGCGAAGATCAACTCCACTTACGAGATGCCGTGTGAGTGCGCATGTGATAAGCACGTCAGTCAAGGCCGACAACCCCAACCACATAATGACGACCTGATCACAGATCAGCATGTGTTCGAAGCTTCGGATCAGAAGAAGTCGTCTCACCGACTTGCCCTCCTGGAATCGTGCGAAGTCACCCAGAAACGAGGCCCATATGGTTGAGGCGAGGCCAGCACCTGTCAGCGAGTGATCCAAGTGAGCAAATAATACCGCGGTAACCTAGCGGGTTGAACTGTATACCAAATTGAGCAAAGGCCAAGAATCCCAGTGTCCAGCCAATCCAAGCATGTCCTGTTAACCGAGCAATGCGCCATGCGTAAAAGCTCTGGGTAGTTGATGAAATCATGGTCTTGACGAGCGCGTGAGAACGTTATAAAACATGTCGAGAACCAAATACCTACTATCATAACGGGCTCTGGGTACAAGAATAAAAGGATGAGAATCAATGCTGACAAGATGAGTTTACTCCCACTCACCCACGTTGAACACTAGCGTAGCAGCAGTAAGGTCGTAAGCCGCTGAGACCTGGTGATTAAATCTGTTACTTACACCAGTGAGAATGCACAATTTCCTGCAGGTCTCCTATCGAATTGGTGAGTCTATGTAGGTCTAATAACAACGGGATCAAAATTACTCCCGCCACTTACCAAATAGAGTAATCGTATACCGCCATACAAGACCGATATCGAAAATCGAATTCAGCGTGTCGATGACAAACAGCCATGCAACCTGCTGGGACGTGAGCACAACTCTTGACCAAATCTCCCATAATCAAACGTACCATCCACTTGATCCATGTCCTATCCCTAGTCCCGATGTAAGGTGTCAGCGCGCTCGATCATGAGATCGGGTCAATGTACACACGTTTTATAAGTCGTATAGTACAATGCAGTCTGTGTGACCATGATTCCATATAGCCACACGTTCAACATAGTACCCAAGACTACGGGACCAAGACTACACTCTTGGTAAATAAATTAGGCTTAAAGAACGACAGCAGGGGCTCGCCTTAAATCTAATACCGCCATTGTTGCTGGATACTCTTAGGCTGGTCAACTAAGACCAGCTCTCGTGGGAGGGGGGGAGGCTGTGAAGGAGGAACTCTTAGACGCTCGCCGGCCACTTTCATTATAAACGAGACACCAGATGATCGACCAGCATCCGCTTCGTTCCGTGAAAACACTCAGAAGGTGATGTACGAACCGCATGTGAAATTAAAACACATATGTTTAGACTTTTGCAACATCCTACGACAAAAATGTCCCAGATTAAACCTGGTTTCATCAACCTCGTCGGCAGGGAATAAGGACCTCCGCATAAAAGTTGAGCCACTGTCCACCCCTGGCCGACGTTCGTGTCCACAGAAGTTACGTGCATCTATTGGATGGACGACCCTGCCGAGGCTTGCTTGGAGCTCAAATGAAAAACCGGTTTGCAGATGGGATACCATAGGTGTAGACGTCGGAGAATGAGCCTCGACCAATAGTGCTGAAACTGTGCTCTTGTGTGAATCTCCACTAAGAAACCGTTTAGTGTTGTAGTATAGGCGTGGTTTTCCAGGAAATCCTGCGTAAATTACGATGTTGATGTCTGAGAAAGTTGCGTTCAGGCTTAGCTAGACTTGTGAAAGCCGGCGGTGGCACTCGAGGGGATCAGCTTCTAGATCGTTGGCCCCACCTAGCCGAACCAGCCGGTGTTGAGCCGCCACAAATGTCATATTTTTTGGAAATAAGCCGAGCGCGACTATATACTCCTACAACTAACCCTCGAATCGTCAGGCGTGCTGGGATCGGATCGGAGCTCACATATGAACATAGTCGGGATGAAACCCCTGGGCACAAACGACTCACTTTAAAGTGTCATATATAGATAGCGTCAATTAATGGTACACACATTCTAACGAGGAACACGACGTCATCGAGTTACAATTAAATTACCCACAATATTCTTACAAAGATATATAAATAGCATCAACCGTCCGAGCCTTCTCTAGTGTTTGGAATAGTTTGCACCTCCGTATTCGACTTGGGCCGGTCGGGTGGAAGGCGGGATGCCACCACAACACCTGACAAGGCTAGGAGCACGAGAACCATCCACACGAGATTTCCGCTAAGAACGTTATTTTTGATGGAATACGCGAAAAGAGAACTACACCAAGTATTTTTAGCGGGTATATGCATGCGACGGAGGAAGGCTTACGTTGCAACGGCGGGCCCAACCGCACGCGACGCGCTCGCTACCATCTGTGCAAGGCCATTCACTGTACCCAGTGCACCGGGGGACGGCGCAGATCGAGTCACCAGTAGCATGTTACATCTAAAAATTCCAGAACTCAGTACATGTAAACCGCACAGAAAGGTACGAAGGAAGGTGGTAGACAAGAAATCTACTTACATGAATACCATTCCCGCGATGCATCGTACGGCTAGCATAACGCCGGCTCCCATATATGCTGCTCCCTTGCCTCCGGCTTCGGCAATAGCGTGACCCAACGGAAATGTCAGAACACTAACAACCTATTAGACCCTAATGTAAAACCGAAGCGCAATTACTGGATGAAAGAAAACCATACCTGAAGCATCATCCCAAATTTGAAAAGTATGGTTGTACCAACACGGCGCTCAAGGGGCGGGAAAACGATGAC
>WSTH01000603.1:0-21091 GCA_019616345.1 Ceratobasidium sp. 395
AAAGTACAGCAATACGAAGGAGATATATTGGTCACTTTGCCAGAATCCGAGGGTGCCTCCCGCTCACACACCACTACCCCCGTACCTTCACGCCGTCCTCTACCTCAACCAGCTCCACCTTCATCACCACATATAAATTCGTTGGCACCACCTCCACCTGCCCCGCATGGACCTCGACCACTCTCTCGTAACAGGACGCCGTCACCCGCCCACGGCTCTGAGGCGCACGAACAGATTACAGACGTATCTTCGCAAGAAGACGAGATGCCACACCTACCTAGTGAAAAGGCAATGGGCAAGCGCAGGGCGGAGCCCCAGGCTGAAGAAGATGGTATGCAATAATAATTTTCATTTTTGACAACGTCTGACGTGGTTGATTTACAAGACGAGTGGCCTGATCACACAAGCCTTCTACCATTGGATGGAGGGAATGAAGGAGAAGATGAAAACGCGGGCCCCAAGTCTCCAGAGGTATTTATGTATGATGCATTGGCAGAGAAAAAGAAGGAGCAGGCGTTGAAAGGTAATTAGCTGGATATATCATATCAAGTCGTAATATGTAGAGGTGTGTACAGAGGTAGGGGGATGAATCTACACTCTAATCTTTTTGTCTTACGAACACATGAAGATGTGCGAGGCCCGGAATGCTTTGTAACCTCTGTGGGGTAAGATAAATGAGATAAAAATATACTAAATGAAATAAAAACATCGCTTACTGGGGGATTCACGAACCAAGCTACCTCATATTTCTCAGCTGGCCATTTGGCCTCGACATATGCTCGCACTTCTGATCCAGCCTGGCCCACCAGTTCGTCAATGGATGCTACACCCGAGCCTTTGGGTTTGTAAGACGACCCCGAGAATCCCCATAGTCCGTCTTGGACGATTTGATCCCATATTTGCGCGGGGACAATACCAGGGTGGGTCATTGGGAGGCGAGACCAGACAATGTAGTGGCGAATTTCAGGAGGAACTGAAGCAAGAATCAGTCTAAGTGCAGAACAACCTGAGAGGGGAAACCTACCCGAGTATGGCCAATCGTTTGGTACAATCTTGACGAGTGATTCTTGTATATCAGCCGTGAACCATTCCTTTTCGATAACGGTACCAGGGGTAATCGGCCTAACCGTCACATCCGGCGGCGGTCCCAGGGAGTTTGAAAATGTAGGTTTGGGTGAAGGTGAGGGCTTAGGGCCCCACCCCAACCGCACATTGACTAGAAAGTTAACTAGAGCATATGCACCCAAGGTCAGGCCACATAAATCGATGTTGGCGAGATCACATACCGACCGAACCGTGAACCTGTTTCACCTGTTCTATCCATGTGTCGTATCGTTTTTGCAAGGCGGGGTGTCGTTTGAGAGCAGCCAAATCGCTGAAACGGGTAAAAATATACGCTACAATATACTTATATAATAAATGCTCACCCAGAATCCACTTGATCCTTCACCTGATCCCACGTAAACATGGGAGGATAATTTTGAGCAAGATCGTCCAAGGTAGGGATACCAGCTTCCAAATCTTCACCGCCATTCACCACACCATTAGCTTCAACCTGGGTGCCGAAATTGTTAAACCAAGTCAGAACGAGAGTCAAACGAGCAAAATACCAGCTGCGCCATTATTTCTCGGCCCGTATGTTTGGGGAGTAGTGACCAACGAGAAACGACAAGTTCAACAATATCAATCCATTCAGTCATAGCACCCATACCTGCATGAAACGTCAGTAAGAGACAGTTTGAAAACCATTTGACCACGCACCAACATCCCCGCATGCTAAGACCTTTCCAATGGGCCCAACAACCGTATAGCCAATTGTATCCTGGATGATCGCGAGATGACGCGCCGTCAATGGATGTTCATACATCAGCGTATTCATTGCTGGGAATACAAATGTTGGTGTGGTAGGAGCGAGTGCCCGCAATACAGAGGTCTAGAATAGTTGAGAAAAAGCTGAATCAGTGCGCAGAGAGACGTACCGCAAGATTGTCGCAAAGTCCAGACGCAATCTTTGCTAATGTGTTGGCTGAACAGGGAGCAACCAAAACTGTATCGGCCCACCGACGAAGCTACGACCGCTAAGAGCGCGTTTGGCCCCCGTTCTTCGAGTCAACTCACCTCAATATGCAGAATAGGATCCCCCACTTTGTCCCATGCCTAAAAAATGGATTTATTGACGTGATATTTAAACGGTCTTGTTCACATACCGCCCATTCACCATCGTCGGTCCAAACTCTTGCACCTAACGTCTCAATGTCTTTTGCGGAGACAAAGTTGAGTGCAGCCTTTGTGGCTATCACCTCAACCTTAACTTTATCATACTATTAAGCTCATATTCAATGAAACGAAGCCTCGTGTGTTAATTCAACGTACCGTCAGTAGCTTCTCTATTATGAGCGGGATTTTAATCGAAGCAACACTCCCGGTCGCGATTAGTAAAACATGAAGGTGGTTGTCCGAACGCTCGCGAGATGCTGCAAATACCATTCTGGTATTATAATATAACAGTATCTTCGAGAGTTTGGTCTTCTATGAAGCTGAGTCTGAATCTATAAGGTAGAGTGGTCGTGGTCGGGACGTGATCGGGATCGCCAATTATCCAGCACTGCACCTATAGATAAGATAAGATGCAAATAATTATGCCCGAAGGAAGCCGATGTCCTGACTCAGTCTTTGGAACTCACGCTTTTGACGACCACCACCTGGACACGCGCTTTGGGCCTGTGTTTCGATCTCCATTATCTCCAAAATGCCTATACTTGGACTTGCGGACACTGGTGTACCGACCGTTCCGGCTCACTTTGATATTGAGCGAGTTATCCGCCCTAATATCCTAGCCTTGCATCCTTATCGCTGTGCACGGGACGACTACCAGTCGGGTATACTTCTTGATGCAAATGAGAATGCCCTGGGACACTCTATACCTGCTGCAGCCGGTCTAAAGCAGGATCCCGCGATGAACGGCCATCTTTCGCTTGATCTTCACCGTTATCCCGATCCTGCGCAAAATGAGATCAAAAATAGGATTGCTTCCTTGAGAAATATTAGCGGATCCGAAAAGGTCTTCCTAGGAGTCGGCTCTGATGAAGTTATTGATCTACTTATGCGCGTTTGCTGCCGCCCGGAGCACGACAAGATCTTGATTACTCCTCCTACATACGGGATGTACGCTGTAACAGCGCAAGTAAACGATGTAGGGATCGTGAAAGTTCCTTTACTTGTTGAACATGGTGAGTTTCAGCTGGATATGCCTGGAGTAAGTGACAATAAGTACAAGTTGTACCTCTCACCACTAAAGACACAACTTCAGATCCAAAAAGCGGTCGCCTCTGATCCAGATATCAAGCTTATATTTATCTGTTCGCCCGGTAACCCAACCGGAACGCTCATCCCACCTAAGGACATCCGAACTCTCCTGGAGGATACAGCGTTTAAGGGCATCGTCATTGTAGACGAAGCATACATTGACTTTGCCGGTAAGAAAGACAGCGCGGTGACCCTGGTCAACGAATACGCAAATCTATGCGTCATGCAAACACTCAGCAAGAGTTTTGGTCTTGCTGCAATCAGGTTCGTCGATCCTGTCGTTCTCTAATTGTAAGCTTCTGATGAAGCCTTGCACGTAGACTCGGAATCGCACTTGCCCAACCACCCCTAATTCAGATTCTTACCAATACCAAAGCTCCCTACAATATTTCCACCCCCTCCGCCAGCCTCGCCCTCGCTGCTCTATCCACCGAAGGAATCTCAACCATGCAGTCCAAGATTTCTACCCTCAATGCCAACCGGGCTGAACTACTTCATGGACTGTCAAAGCTTTCCCCACTAGGTGTAGGAAAAGTAATTGGCGGAAACCACGCTAACTTTGTGGTTGTGCCAATTCTATCTAAGAACGGGGGCGAGCCAGACAATACCAGAAGCTCAGTCGCATATAAGCGGCTAGCAGAGGAATTGGGAGTAGTTGTTAGATTTAGAGGAAACGAGTATGGATGCAAGGGATGTTTGAGGATTACAGTTGGCAGCGCGGAAGAGGTATCGACTGTATTAGAGAGGCTGGAGAAAGTCTTGACTGAAATGTAGAAGGTATGTAGCTAGTCTCGCTGCGAACAATGATGTCGAACCTGATCTCCCTGTTAGGTGACAAGTTAGAATGGCATTAGATATAAGTATCAACTGCACCATCATTTACCAAGCTCCTAGAGAGCCGTGTAGAGGATCTTACAGTCCAATTCAAAATTGTGAAACTTGATATACAAAGAAAAGATTACTAAAACTAGTACAGTCAGAAAATAAGCATACAATCGTACCCAAGCCATCAATGAACATAGCCAAAATCTATAGCGACAGTGATACCTGTGCATCTTCACACCATTTGTCCCACAAGACATCCTGCCTTGCCACCTCCATGCTCCATGGTCGTACCCACTTCCAGGTCAACCGGTCCCAAAACATTCCTCGCATCTCGGCTTTTGCTGGCTTCTCAGCGGTAGCGGGCCATACTGACACGACCGCACCCTGCTCGTTCGTGATGCCCACTAGGTTTGCCGCAGCCTTGAATAGGTCGCTTGCGCGACCCACCATGGTTCCAGCACCTGCTTGCTGGGTCCATATTGAAGACTTTACGGTACCTAGGGTGAATTGTTGAGTTCGCTCAGAAATTCTATGGCGGACAAACGTTATCTACTTACCTGGATGACAAGAGTGTACCGTGACGTTCTTCCATTGCTCTGACCTGGACAAACGACGTTGCAGAGCCATCGTCCACACAGCTTGGGCCGCCTTTGACCGCGCATACAGTTGCATCATATCCGCGAATGAGATGCTTGCGCCGATCTTACCCTCATATTTGGCCACTACGTCGCTCCCGTCGGCGTTGGACACATCCAAAGGAGCGCTGCCGTAGAAGCCGACAGATGATACCGACACTATACGAGCGTCGGGTGACATGCGCCCACGATTGAGGAGTGTAAGGGTGAGCAGAACATGAGAGAGGTGGTTGGCCTGATAGGTCTGCTCGAAACCGTCTGAGGTGACCGCCACGGTACTGGTGAGTCCACCTGGTAAACATATGAGCAAAAACCTAATAGTCGTTACACTAAGTTTACTTACCAGCATTATTAATAAGTATATCGACCTGCTTCGCTTCTCTCTTTTCCCAACGGTCCAGGAAGGCCCTCACGCTATCGAGGCTCCCGCAGTCCAAAAGTTCGAGCTCAATAGTATTACTCCCAGTATCGGCCACCAGCTTGCGTCTTGCTTCTTCGCCTTTAGTTTCGCTCCGACATGCCAGGATAACCCGAGCACCCATACCAGCCAGCGCACGCGCGCACTCATAACCAATGCCAGAATTTGCACCAGTTATAATCGCGGTCTTGCCGTAAAGGTCGACTCGAGGTAGAAGCATATTGGGGTACAACATGAAGAGAAGGTTGTTGATATTGGTGTAGCCCATGCTGGCGGACGCCAGAGCAGAGGCAACAAATTTCGAGTGAGATTTTTCAGAGTAAGGCATTGCTGAGATAATTAAGTAGAAGTAGAAGCTGAAGACAAGTGAGTGTTGTTCCGAAAGTGACGCAGAGTCGACGTATTATATACCGTCGGAGCACAGAGACAGCCATCACTGGAGTTAAAGTCAAAAATAGTTGGGAGTGGTACAGAGAACGTCAGCCTTGTCCAACGCCCGAATGGACCACGGCCGTCCGATCGTCGTATTGGGATCGTGCGTAACCCTCGGGGATGTGCCAGCCCGAGTCATCGACCTAATCTGGACTTATCTGGGCCTCACCGATGGCGATTCGCGCTGGGATCCTGAAAGCTTGCGATACGCGCTGGAATGGGTTGTCGTTACGCGCTGGAGTTCGGTCAGCATCGAGCTGGCCCATTATATTTGCCTTATATGGACACATCTCGGTGATATCACGTGACCATCCCACCGAGTCTTTGCTCGTCTCGTTTCTCTTTATCAGACATCATATTGAAGCCTCTCACCGAACGCACATCGGCCGCGTAGGCTGCCGAATCAAGCCTTCATATAAGACTCCAACCCAACCTCCACGCCGACCTCCACGCCAGCCTCCACACTAGCGGTCAACCTCCACCAATTGCCCGACTATTCGGTCTTCTTCAACCGAAGTTCGAGTTTCCCCATTCGAGGCCTACTGTCGCCAAGCTTTTCTTTTACAGCTACTACTTTCAACTTTCTCAGATGTGGTAATCGATACAGAAGTAATGGTAAGCATCCTCTGTGGAAAGGGAAACTCCTGAATCCTGGGTCCAGGCTTTTAGATTCAGATCAAGTTCATCTGAAGTCGAAAATTCAGGTCAACCTATTAAGAAAAGGGATTTAAAATCTAGCACAGATTCACTGAATTTCAAGTGTCCTCACCTGGATTGTTGAATGGACCTCACAGGATTCCAGTTGCTTTTGTGCACTCGAAATGCAGCTTTTCCCCTCAAAGACGTCATCGAAAGCGCATATATACTATGTATTTGTTGTAGATTCTATTGTGCTTCAGTTCTTCTGAAGACCCAGCGTGTAATTTGAGCTCCATCGTCAAAACAAAGTAGCCATAAGTACTATCGAACTATGTGGGGGCGCTCTCGCGTTAGGCAAACTGCTAAGAATTCGCCGCTTACAACGCATCTAACCAATCGTAGTCTAAGGAGCTTTTGCATCAATTCTCGAGATACTGACCTTGGCACTTCAAAGTACAGCGCCCTGCGACGGCAATACATATCATGTTCAATTCAGGCCTCATGGTGTCTAAGTCAGCTGCATGCATGTAGCCTATACCTATAGTTACCGGTGGCCGCGCCAAACAGCGCCCTACAGTCTCTCAGCAGTACTACACCGACACTGGGTTTGGCCCTACGCATTCCACAAAGCTCTTAAGAGCTCTTTTGCGAATGTCTGCCCTGTGCTAGGTCACTTACAAGGAATTAACTTTATTTCCAAGCCTCATCGATAAATAGCTATATCATTTAGCCCCTTGAGTCTCCATACTTATGCCGGCAATGGGATAGCTTCATTAGTGTGTAGAGTAATACAGCGGAGAGCGGGCGCGTCAACACATCGCTCGGCCGAGACCTGACCGAGACTCAAGGCTGCCGCTTACATAATAGACCGACAATTACCCAAACAACCGTCATTAATTTCGCCCCTATTTGGGCGTCCTCATATAGCCCCTTGGTCCAGACCCAAGCCTTGTTTCTCCCCACAACAGTCTCTTCAAGTCTTGCTGATACCCTCTGCACAGAAACACGACCTACGTACCACCTTCGTTTCTACATACACACACATATTGACGACTACATAACGATCCTTTAAATTTCTTGTATTTTTATATATTATTACGACTTTGACGAAAACCATGTTCAGTACTATCGACCTGCGCAGCGCATTACCTCCGCCCCCACCAAAAGAAAAGCCTCACGCGATATTCATCGACCATTTCCGTAAAGTCTCTCGGTCTAAGCTCGCTGCGCGTGCGAAATCCAATGGGCGTTCTCACACCAAGAAACAAGCGGGTCCGAAGAAGCATGCGACGCGCTCTCCCTCGCGCTTGCCCGAGCTACTGCATGACAGTACGGTTTCGGAGGAGAGTACCCCAATCTCGACTCCCACCCATCCCGAATTTGACTTGAGGATTGCTCAGGGGCAGATTAACGGTGAGCCATTAATCGTTGTTGGTACCTTGAGCAGTCAGAAATCTTGGCTAAACGGTGCCTGTTGAGTTAGACAAGTCCGGTAAAGCGTCTGCTACTTTGTATGAAGGTGTGCCTCCTCCGACGTCGCCGCTCGCGAACAAGTCCAAGGGTCAAATGTATGCGAATAGCAAAGTCTGGCGTGGCCCTTGTCCGCCACCCGCTCCACGTATCGACACGGGATCGTTTGACACCAGTTTTCAAGACTCAAATCCAGAAGCTTCGTTCAACTCGAGTGCAAGTGTGTCTTTTTCGGTCGCCTCGTCCGTGGATATCTCGTTCCCACTGCCAAGCATGGACCGCCAGATTTTGCCGAATGGAATACAAAGTTTGGAAGCGATGTTTCCGCGCGAGCAGTTGGATGAGCTAAGAGCTACGCTTGGGATCGAAACTGAAGTGGATGGTTCGGTTGTTGGAACCACTGGGCCGAGGTTTGGATGTGTCCCGCCGCCTGCGCCCCGTCCTGATACTGGAACATGGTCGTATATGGATCCATCCACGCCTAATTTTCTCTTTCCTAGCGTGCCTGTCTGGATGAGCGCTCCAGGAACGTATAGGCTGCCAACTTGGGCATATATTCCGCCGGCAGGAACCGCAAATTGGCCGCAGCCACAACCGCAGCCACCGCGGCTTCACCGCGGAGAACTCAACTCGTACCTGAACCCTAGTGCTTCTCTTGGCTGGAACATGGGTCTCGGACTCGATCTTCATGCAGTTGCTGACATACCAGGACCTGAGTTGGGAGAAAATAGTTTTGTGCGCCCGGATTTGGAGTGCGAACAATGCTTGATGGAATTGTTCCCGTCGCGGGCCCCGCGTGGGTCGATGGTCATTCCTCCGGCGGTTTGGACGACGACGAATTCTTCTGGAAGACGGTTCGGAGCGAGTCACGAGTATGCCTCGGGACGAACGGTCGCCCAAGGCGGGTACTTGTCGGCAAGTGGGGCACAGGCGCTTGGGTATCGTGTGCCCGAGCGTGCGATGCGTGGGCGTGACTCGGTTCGGGCTGATCATCAAACTGGAGCACAAAGGTCAGCTTAGTCGGCAATGTCAACCGAACAAACTTTGTCTATTCGGCTCACTTGTCTGACCATGGTTTTTTCACTCCTGTAGCGTGTGGACTCGTCCCATTGATCCAATCCCAGTTGTCTTGGCCGAGGTTGATGGTAGCGGCGGGCTGTTGCCGCCCATTGAGCTTGCCCGGCGCAGGGTCGGGGTGTAATGCAGCTCGGTTTGCGTCACATGTTGTACACCCATTGTTGATTCGTTGCTACGCAATCCCATTCATTTGAGTCCGTGTGGGAGAATCCTTGGAACAGGTCGGGCGTAGGCTGGGAACAGGAAAAAGGAATGATGTTGCGCATGGAACGACTTTGCTTGGGGACGTTGAATGAGGCAGCTCCGGGCTTACGACGGTGGGTCCAGAGTGGACCGTGAAAACCATGGTGAACGAACAAAAAATTAGATGCGTACGTAGTAGATTTCAGACATACATCCAAAAGAACTACAAGCAAAAAGCCGAGAAAAAAGTTCACAATCCAAAAGGAGCTGTAGTCTGCAAGGAGTGAGCCCGGGCGGTTAACGGAGCACTGGGTTTGGGGTAACATGCAAAGCTAAAGGTGCGGGATGTACAGAAGTGTCCAGTTTAATAAGTAAGAAAAAAAACCAAAATGTTCTATGACTGTCTTTGTGGGACGAGTCGAGTCCGTGGATATATAGTTATAGATTGAGGGGGGGAGGGGGGTTGGATGTCTCAGTTTTCCCACCACCAGCTTCGGCGGCCACGGCGGAAAGTAGGGAGAGTTTCGGGGGTGAGAGTTGATGTCTGTGAATAACGAGTCAGTTTTATCTGGCAAGGATAAAAGGGACATTGTAGGCTTACGGTAGAATCGGTTGCGATGGCGGTGGAAGTTGCAGTCGTAGTGAAGTCGGTGAGCGTAGCGGTCGCGGTGGTAGTAGTCAACGTCAAGGTGTCGGTCGTGGTATCGGTTGTGGACGAATCAGTGAAAGTGAGAGTGACGGTGTCGGTGGGGATTACGACTGTCAACGTCTCGGTGGGCGTTTCAGTCGGAGTAGTCTCGGTCGGGAAAGTTATGGTCTCGGTGGGCGTTGTCTGACGTCAGATAGCGACGGAATCAATTTTCTGAAATTGCCTCCGGATTCTTGAGCAACGTACCTCAGTGGGCGAGCACCCGACGGTGACGGTCTTGTAGTGCGTCTTCGTCTTCGTCTTTGTCACCGTCTTTGTCTTTCCGCCGCTGTTCTACGTAGCCGCCCGATGGCGGGTCAGCTGATCGTGCGATCGCAGGATGAATACTGTCCATACCTTGTGAACTAGCAGAGTCTGTACTTTGGTGACAAGCATGTACTCATCGTCGTCGTTGTGCCTCGCAACCTGTCCAAGTCAATCCGAATGTCAGATCGGACATACATTTTACACGTGTATAAAGGGCGCTATTGTACGTACGAGGGGCGCAGCGAGGACTGCAGATATGAAGAGCGCGAGCAGAGCGTAGACCTTGAACATCATCATCTTGGATTTGGCGTAAGATGGGCAGTTCGAGTCGTTGCAAGCGGCGGGACTGGTGGACGTCAACCAGGTCTGAATCCAACACTGTTCGGGCCAAGTAAAAGCCTAGACAACCCTGATACACGTGACTGCATTCCGGCCGCGTTCCTCTCCACGCTCGTCACTATCACGTGGGGTTTGCGTTTTTCCCACCGTTGCGGCTGTCAGAAAACGTGTGGCGCGTTCTGGGCAGTGGCGGAGGCGAGATGCTACGGAGATGGAGGTGCTGTATGCGCTAGTAGACGGACGTAAGGGCTGAAGCCTGACAATCGTCGTACTTATCGCTGCTTCAGCATGCCGGAGCTACGTTTATCCGTCCCACGTGCGATCGTGATATGATCATACCTGATTAGGAGCGGTGCGTGAACTCTAACTCTGCCTCTTACACAATCGAGGGATTTGCGCGAGACGGCTATATGCAAGTTTATCGTGGGCATAGAAAGAATGTCTGGACAGGCCCGACACATGTTTATACGGCCCCGACACAGTCCCGACTCAGGCCTCGACTGCTGTTCCTCGCGGGAAATGCATGTTGCATTTTTTCGTGTCTGAAACTGGAAAGGGAGGCCACGGGGTGGCTATCATCACCGACAGGTGCCTGACAGGCTCCCAGGGTCCTGTGCTCGCGCAAGTCTACCCGGTCGTCGCTCACCCACCTCCTCGAGTGATGTAAGCGCAGAGCGCCTAGCTGTGTACCGTGTTGTTTGGGGGCACCCTCGGTCAAGCGATCGTCCGGTCAAGGCACGCTCCCACCTGCATCAACCGCCGAGTGTACTTCCGTGTACTTCCCTTCTACCTCTTTCCTAATCCGTCCTTTTCATTGTAAAGTCGAGCCTCGGTGTGGACTTCCTGCTTGCCTAAGTCTATTACGCGCGCTTTGCCCTATTTGGTCCATAGGATTCGCCTGTCAAAAACGCTCCGACATGGCATATATAAGTTCATGCCAGGCTCCGTAGATCCTCGCTGTGCTCTCCACTATGGTCGACTACCACCCTTACCGCGCCTCTCATGCTGCCTATCCTGTCCCCGACGCGCACTGGACCGAGCAACAGCGTATCGAAGAGATCGAGGATTTTGTCAATATGTTTAACTCCATGTCTCAGTATCACGACGGTTATGGTTCCTCCGACTCGGTCAGCACCGCCCCTAGCAATCCACATGCGAGCACTTTCGACAATGGCGATGTAGGCGCGCAGTACCCGTCTCTGGCTATTCAGCCGCCGTACATCAGCGTCACCGGCCCCGACGCGGATATCGCGCGCCAGCTGCCCTCTTCAATTGACCCGCGCCAGATGTCTCTCCAGAATGACCCGTACTTGATGTTCAACATCGCGACGACGTACGAGGAACAACTCGATCAACTGTTCCCCGTTGACGAGCCATCTGCCCCGCTTCCGACCCCTACGCAGGTCACACAGGCTATGCCGACCTTGACTCCGACTGCTTCTCCGGTCCCAGTTCAAGCCCCGGCACAGGCTTCGGCGCCAGTGCCCGCGCCCACTCCTTCTCCCGTATCAGCTCCACGTCGGCAGCGAGCAGACGGTTCGATTCGTTCCAATCGTCAGCGTCAGCGCGAGTCATCGGCCAAGATGATGACCACGGCCGCCGCCGCATCAGGTGGGAAAAAGGACGCGCCCGCTTGCCTGGCTTGCAAAAAGGCTAAGGTACGGGTTGAAATTCATCTTCCCCTCGTCCGATTTTCTTTCCTGACCAGTTCCGTAAACTAGACCAAGTGCCGACCCTCCGCCTCGGGCAGAGGTCGATGCTTGAGCTGCGAAACACATAACAAGGACTGTGTTCCAGGTAACACGGGGGGAAGATCGCAGCAGCAGTAAGCAACTTCATCTCATCCCGCCTCTCTCCACCGAATAGCCACGCGCTTACCCTCTCGCCGTTATCAGAGGCACCATCTCTTCGCTCGAAAAGCGGATCCGCGAACTCCAAGGTTGCATCGAACGTCAGATGCTCGCTCTCAACGGCGGCAGCACCAACTTTTTCGGCCCGATTACGATGCCTGACCTCGAGCCTAGGCCGTGCGACTGCCCGCTGTCCGAATCTACGTCGGCGCACCGACCAGGGTGTCGAATCGCAGACCCATCAGCATTATATATGCGCGCTCAGCTCATGGATTTGAAGGACCCGGACGAAGAGGGTGAAGAGAGCGACCTGGGCGAGGACATCGATATGGGTTCGGGAGGGTCGGAGAGCGATGGCCGTGCGTGTTGTTTCTTCTGTTGGCGTCATTCCTCCCGGCCCTAGGCCTCGTGTTTCGTCCATGCTCCCTACGGGTAGATCATCTCAGCTGACGCTTGACACATTCCGCTCTTAGACCACTCTAGCTCCAACACAAGCATGATATCTCCAATTGCCGCCTCTGGAACACCGTTTGGTTTGTTCTTCGATCTCTCTCGCGACCTAGGCTCTCCAGGCAGCGAGCACGCGCCCGGTGGTTCGCCCTCATCCGCATCCATCGGCCTAGCAGGCCCCGACTACTTCACACCCGGTCCCGCGGCCCGCCCCGAGATTCGGCGAATCATGATCGAGCAGGGCAAGCTCCCGTTGTTCTTGATCCAGAAGACTGTGAGCCCTGCAGATTGTCTCGAGCTCTTCGACCGGTACGTAGTCGTTGATTGATTAAAGCTTCTTGGTGTGGAGCGAGAACGATCGTTGATATTAAATATGTGTTCTAGCTTTATGAAGTATTGGAATGTGTCGGTTTCGGTTCTTGATCCCAAGCTGCATACTGCCAAGTATGTACTTGCCCGGTGCCCGTTCTTGTTTACTGTCGGCAAGTCGCGTTGTTTTTTGTTCTCACTCCACTTTGTGTTCACATGTCAGTTGTGTGGGTTAACAGTCCTGGCTATTGCCGCCCGCGACTACCACAAGCCTCACTATGGTCTCTTGATGAAAGAGGCGACCCGACTCGCGGGCGAAGCGTATGTCGAGGGCTGGAAGTGCGTCGAAAACGTTCAAGCGTTCATTTTGCTCGCGACGTTCCCCGCGCCGTCCAGACGCTACGAAGAGGACCGGGCGTGGATGTATATGGGGTGCGCTTTTTGTTTCCTTTCTCGTTCATGTGGGTGTATGCTAACAATCATCACAGTGGTGCGGTCCGGATGGCGATGGAGCTTGACTTGAACCGTCCCCCCGAGTCGGCCTTTGCGAACGAGACGGCCGAGCGCGAGTATCTGAACAGGATCCGGACCTGGTTGATCTGTCATAACCTCGAGTATGTTTTCTCTCATTCACTTGGTTAGGGGTATGCTGAATGCGGGTACTAGGGTATCCGGCTCGGCCAAGTCTGGCAAACCCATCACTGTGCAAGAAGATGCGGTGATTGTGGATTCCAAGTCGTGGTGGAACTCGTCGAAATACAACATGCCGTACGATATTCATTTGTGTGGTGCGTGGTTTGATCCTCAGCCTTTTCACGTCGGACTGGTTGGCTGATTGTTCAATTTTTAGCGTTCACGCAAATCTGTATGATATTCCACAAGTACTATCGAGTCCTCGTGTCGGATTCCAATGCGCGGGCGGCGTATGCTGCTGTAAGTTCCGTTCTATTGTGGCAAAATCCGAAGTGGAGCGCTGACCGACAGAGAAAATAGAAGGATGTGTTTGGTATAGCCGAGCAGTTTACAAAGGAGATCAACGACTTTCAGGAGCAGTTTGAAAAGTAAGCTCCGATTGTCGGGTTATCCGAACCCCTTCGTTCTAACAGATTGATAGGCTGTTTGCGAACTCGTCCGACCCCAGCGATCCTCGGTGCTCCTACCGTGCCCACGTACGATAGTAAGTGGGAGTGTTTGTGTGCGCATATACCCTGGTTCTGATCAGCGATCGATCTTAATAGTACCGCGCACTATTTTCGCCTTGTGATCTACTCCCAATGTCACCGACAGTCTTCCGTGCAAGGGATCCAGCCTGGTGATCCCATCTTGCTCTACGTGAGTTTACATTTCTTCTAGAAATCACGTCTGAAACGGGATCCGAACCTGACCAACGTTCTCACTAGTGCATCGACGCGGCGACCCAGCTCGTCAAGGCGCTCACAGATCACCACGCCTATTCACCGTTCTTCAAATATAGCGCAGAAGGATGGTTTACGTTTGGCGCGTTTGCCGGAGCGTTCATGATCAAGGTAAGGAGACGCTCATTCCCGCCCCCTCCCCCTCTCTGTCTAACCTCTTCCTTCCCTACTCCTAGCTTCTCTGCCCACAAGCCGCATCGGTGATCAGCCCACACGAACGCCAGCAATTCCGCGCACTCGTCATCCAGCTTATCAACGCATACAAGTCGCCCACAGTCGCGATCGATGGGCAGCATACACCGTACATCTACGCCCAGTTCCTGAGCCGGCTCTTGGCTCGTGCGGACGAGCTGAACGGATTGGTGCAAGAAGCAGGAGGGGAAGAGGCGCCCAAGCCAGATATGAACGAGCTGTTCTCGTTACCTCCCCACACACTCTAGCTCCGCGAGGCTGAACCGAATAATACAGCCTTGGGTGGTAGGGTTTGCACAGCCTTGGTGAAAATAGGATTAAAAAATAGACATTTCATTGTTTCGTTCTTTGTTGTTGTGATGCTGCTCATGCTGTATGCGTTACTTTTTCTCACGTTCCATTCTGTAGCTAGCATTTCTGTTGTGTTTTGAGACCGTACTATGATATAGCTTCTGTATAGTAAACGCGCTTCGGTGTTTGTACTTGTGAATACCATATATATCCCCTTTCATAACCGTCGTCGATGAACTTTCGGTGCGTAATAGTGTGGCTGCAATAGACCTTCTGAACGCGCCTTAGTTCGGGTACAATATACTATTTCTTCTGGATTCGCGACCCGATTTGGATAGCAGCCTTGCTTCTGCAGGGGTTTAATAAAATGGAACGCAGAATTGCATCCCCATGATAGTAAATTGCGTGAGGTGTGCAACACCACCTTGCCGTGTCTACTGTATTATCCTTGCGTTTCGGTGCTTTAATAGCAAGCAACTTTGCTAACAACAGCCACGTCCTTTAGGCAAACACTATTTCGCCTCCCGCCTTCTGATGCCATCTAGTTATTTTCAGTCGCGAACATTTTGAGGTTGGCGGAACTCCCGATTGACACCTCGTACTCTTACATATTGTGCCAATTCCTCACACTTTCAGGCTTTTTTCAAATGCTCCCCATCATACTTGGCGTATTTTCGCTCAATGGATGGGCTACGTGCGGATTCGGCTCAGGGGCTCGATATATTTCAGGGTATGTTGTGGAATCGCCTGTGGGCCGTAGGTTTGTTTAAGAACTACTACGAAACAAGATTTTTGGCGTTCTAATAGCCCAACTCCGGATCTTTGTCTATACAACCTAATTGTATGCTGAATGTTATATAGATGTTTCTTAGAACGTGTGATCTGCTGGTTTGTATCCTGGCGGCGCATGTGATTATATGCGGGGATAGGAAAAGGCATTCCTGTACATTAGATTGAGTGATACTAAATGGCAAAAATAGCATTCTTAGGCCATATATTGCATATATTTACGCTAGTAGTGCTGGGTGCTCCGGAATGGCGGAAGCGAGTTCAGCCTGGTTCGGGCCCAGGATGACTAATATCGGGAACAGATGTCGGCGATCAACAGCTTGGATGGTGCAACGTCCTTGCACCCCCTACCTCTAACAATCACACACTAGCATTTAAGTTAGAAACGCCCATGATCGCTGGAAGGCGGCCCTCAAAGTCGACTGGAGCCAGCCATCAAGATGGAAAAAGCCTGCCTGGGGCCCTTTTGTCGATCCCCATGTTTTTACGTTCGAGCCCAAACTATCTGATGCCATAGCTATGGACATGGATGAAAAAATCTGGGAGACTAATCTCGACAAGACCATGAGTTTGAAGACTGTCATGAGCCATCTGTTGTACGATGGTTTAACTCAGCCACTCCTCCGATTCCCCGACATGATTATGAACTTACAGAAACACATCATGGTTTATGGTATATATGATGGCAACGTGAGTCGAGTGCGGTGGCTATCAAGATCATTTCTGAATAGATTAATATTCTAATATTTGTGCGCCTTTATCAGAATCATGCGGTTACCAGACACTACTATGGATTCCTATCCATCCGGTTTCTGGTTCACCTCGTTTGTTGCATCATTCTCGAGAAGACGGCTAAACTCGATCTCAAAAAGTATGCAGAGCTAGAAATGAGTTGGAGCGACACCTCGATCGGGGTTGCTGACGCTGCTCTGGATGAGGCGGCCAGGGCTCTAACGTCGCCGATATTGTGGCGACAGTTTCTCGACAGATTTCACCGCCCTGACTTTGTTGGATTCAACAACGACATCCCAAGAGTATCTGTGCCACTCAGTATTCAAGCACTCTGGGACGATCGAGGCTCTATTCTTATCTTCTACACGCGTGGTATGCTTCCTGGGCTTGCTCTACTCCTGCTGGTGTTGTCGGAAATAATGTCTGCGAAGTCGTCGAACCATGAGTGAGTTAGATCATCATACACAACCGCTTTGAGGCTCTAATGTAAATTCCGATCACAAGACGAGAGACCGACCCTTATTCACAGCTACAAGACTTGGCGTTCAGGCTCTACCTAGTAGGATCTCCTCGCGAGCAACAAATCCTTGAACGTATATGCATTGCTACTATCAGGAAATCTCCAGGTGTAAACATGAACAGTAACCGCTTCTTCAGTGCTGAAGACAGTAGTACGATGAGCCGAGCATACTCGAACTTGGTTATCGCTTTGCAGCGGGACAACCAACGTGCTAGAACGCTCCCGATTGACCTTATCTTCCATCTGATCATGCTCATATACAATCTCACTATGTCGAATTCTTTGACGACAGACAAAGAGCGACTCAGTACTGTTCGTGCATCATTCCGACTTTTATGGCTACTGTTTGAAAGCCGAGCGGGCCGGATACCATCGGATGATCACCCTAAAGTCCGTTGCTGTGCTGGAGCGACCTTCTCATATTTTAGGTGCGAGTACAGTCTGAGTTACCCGCTATTAATCAGTAAACCAATTTGAAAACGAAGGGTTTCCGTTAAGGATTGTGCCAAAGAATCTAGGCCAGAACTAGCACGAATACTTGCTGATTTTGAGGTGATTGGCCTTGCTGGAAGAATCTCATTGCTGTTGACCAGTGAAGGTAGGTCACATCTTGGACATATGTCATTCTGAACACGGAAGGTATACTGACAGCGATGAAAATAAATTTAGGTACTATCTACTGTACAGTCAAACCTATGAGCTTGCATACGCTTGATTTGCACAAACGCCGGAAACACCGGAGCTTAAACCAACTTCAAAGCTTAGTCAGCCCGCCACTCAGAGCTCTTCGACCAGCCATTTCCTCACGAGTTTTCACTTTTATCTAGTTATTTTCACTGTCGTAGCTGGCCTATTCCACGTTTAAGTGTCCATGCGTTGTATATACGCATTTTAATAGTTATTTGTGTCCCAGTAGCTAGCATGATAGAACGAAGCCAGTTTGTGCTTGTTTACAGAAAGCTCGTTCGCTTAGGAATTTGTCTGTAGGCTCCACTATACAAGTCAATAGGTTTGACTGTAACGATGAATGGAATTCGAGCGCTCAATGGATCGAGGAGATAGGCAAATTTCAGAAGGTTTTCAGCCCGTTTGCGTTAGACTATCCCGACCTTTTCTACGAGTCTAAACTCGAATGGGCAAAGGTCGTTGATCACTTTGAGTTTGCATGGATCAATAAACCCGCTAAGATGAATCTCGGGATGAAGGATTTGTCCATACAGTTGTTGCGCATATCTATGGCCTGGGGAGAGTACGACGATGGACTGGCACTTGATGAAGACGAATTTGATTCCTGTGCATATCCTCGGTGTTACGCGGACTATGACGATTCGATTGAAGAAACACCCCCGTTTCGATATGTATGCGCGGGATGTAACGAAGCCGCGTACTGTGACCTGGTTTGTCAACGCGCGTAAGTGGCTTTTTCTCAAGTTTGAGCCGAATATCTAATGCTTGGGCGTGACAACTGGGCCCTAATAGGCACTGGAAACTCGATACCGTAGACTCTCACAAACTAGAATGTAGTAGTTTAAGTAGATAGACGCGAAAAGCTATTATCAAAGGCTGTTGGAAAGTAGGCTGGTAGTATTTAAACGAGTGGTTGATTCTTGGCCGACCTTGAGACCAGTATACGTTGGATTTCATTGAGTACTTCAACTTATATCACACATGACTTGTGAGGGCTAGTTATGACCAACTGGCAGTATCTACGAGATCTTTCTGCCGGGATGTTGGTCCGTAAGTTATGCGCATGAGACCGATTGCCGCGGCCTAGCTTTTGCAGCGTTTGTGAAAAACTGCAAGCCACCGAGGGCGCCTAGACTATGATCGTGGGGATCACAGGGCTAGGCATGGTAACAAACCACAACGGGTAAACGCATGTGTAGCACGTCAAGGGGAGGCAGTGAGAAAGGGAGCACATGCAGCGTCGCATGCGCATTACTGAGCGGGCAAAACGTCGGCGCGGGTCGGGTCACGTAGCGACGCGTTCGGCTCGCGCTCGATCATAATCATATTGCGTCCCGATGGAGTCATGCGTCATTTTTTCTTCCCACCCTCGAGCACACCCGGTTGGCTTGCTTAGATGAGCCCTCCCGGCTCATGAGTCGTATTCGCAGATCGGGAGACCTGGCTACGCTCGCCGCCGCCCTGTCAGCGCCGGCGTCCTCCAACCAAGCCGGCAATTAAGCCGGCCAACGGAGCGTGTCTAACAATGCGCGAGCAATGGCACTTCGCTCAGCAAACAAAATATAGCCGCAACCATAGGAGGTGACGATACGCGAACCTTGATGGTGGGCCTCTGAGAGAGGCCGGGGAACAGGTGACAATACAGCCAGCTGCCCTTCTTCGACGGCTGAGCACCACTGAGGTTTCCTTTGTATGCTGGGTCCTCTCAAGTAACTGGTTGATTTTTAAACTTCACAAGAAAGTTGCTGGACGAGCGGATCAAAAAAGCAATATAGTTTGACAAATCGCACAGTGCGAATGGACTAGATGAACCAATTTATATAACGGGAAAAGGCATTAAATCGGAAGAGAATATTCCGCATGTCAGCCAAGCCCTTCACGCTGATAATCCTGTAGCTGGAGACCCCAATTTACGAATCTCGATTCAAATACTTGGTTCTTAGCACTCGATCTATTGTTAATTCCGATCATATCAAACGGACAAGATAAACTCGCTCACAAGCGTTCGCCGCATGAATACGACTGCGGGGTGGCTGTAGTCTGGGTCGTGAGGCCAGTACATCACCATGAGCAGCATCTGTAAAGACCTCACGTAGCCACTCCTGACGTATGCAGGATTTGGTCGTGCTTGTTCGCCCCTGGAAATTGCTTGGGCGTGTCTATATATTTCAGATTCGTGACGAAACACACATGCCATTGCATCGTGCAGCTAGAGCGGCTAGTTAAGCGCACAGGAAAAAAAGCGATCAGAATGACAAAAACTTACGATTGTATACACACTATGAGATGCAATAACCCGTATTTGACCTAGTAGTTGGTTAAGGGTCTCAGACAGACTGCCTCTATACCAGCTCATGTTGACGGATTTGTCGTTGAATATAGTCTCTATTGAGGAATTAATAGTTAAATTAATCGGGATGTACGATTGATTGGCAGGAAGGAGGTCGGACAACGTAGCGTCGCAAGAGGCTGGTGTCGAGTATATAGGCTAAGAGGTATTAAGTTGATGGGACTGCTAGAGCCTAGTGAGCACGTCACTCCTGGTACTATCTTTTGTAGAAGGTTGGCGGGAGCATCGGCTGATTTTGTTGAGCCATTCTACTTATAGTCTCTGAAAGGCAGAAAGTTAACAGCGGGCTCTTTGTTCGGTCATCGATCCACGTTGATACACGCCATTCAGAGAGGCGCCTAAGATACGTCCGAAAAAGCCTCGTTGCTTGGGTTGAGTTTCATGAAAGTGAATGGCATAGGTGAAGAAGCCGTAATTTGAAGAGGCTCTTCACGAGAATTTGATTCCTTAAAAGGAGGAGGCAGGCGAGAGAAAGTCGCAAGGAGGACAAACTCTACACTTTGACAAGAAGGCAACCATTGTAGCTTTTATTCCCCTATTCATCACCCGACCATTTCTTCTGCTTTCCACACAACCGCCCTGCGGCCACCATTCAAGCGCCCCTCGCATAACCATGCAATTAATACCATGTAGCTGTCATAACATAGGGCCTGTATGTACCGCATATATACACACAACAAAGGATCTGAATTAGGGGCGGCCGAATACGATACTATCGAATCCCGTTGAGTTTGTCTTAGTACGGGCCTTGGATCTCAATAAGTGGTTTATCTGCCCGGCTTACCTACCTGTGCCTCCGTTTCTAACCGACAAGCATCCGTTAGAGGGAGGTTGAATGATTGCGAGTAATTCAATATGTTCCCGTAAGCGGTCCAGAAGAAAACTTGAACAATGTAAAAAAGACTCAACAAGAGCTAAGACCGCAAAGGAACGCGGTCCGCCCGAATGGTAGTTGAGAAAAAATCGCTCTGGTTTCCCCAATCCCGATGGGTTGAACGTAGTATCTTGAAGGCCGCATGATATGTGAGTAAAAAGAGATCCTATTTCAACCCGGAAGAAAAATTATCCGCTATTATAACAGACCAAGACACTGAATGGCCAGCACCTCTGGGCACACTAGCATCGGTTTTCCATCTCCACTTACGATGATGGCTTGTTCTGGTTCAGATAGTAGCTCGGCACATACCCAGTCGTCAGCTTCTCCGCTCCTTCCATCAGAACTACCCA